>PVKU01004266.1:135328-152050 GCA_004027475.1 Anoura caudifer | reverse complement strand
GTCTAGACCACCAAACCAAAATGAGGATCCTCCCAATTACTTACCGGGCCCGGTCTCTCCCTTTCAGTTCCTGGATGGAATCTCGCTGGGGCCTCCAAATGTTGTATTCGAACGTGAGATAAAGGAACTGACCTCCGGAGGGCTTCTGAGATGTTTTATTGGCCAAACAAAGTTTTACCTGCGCAGGGGCGGACTCTCCTAAATGTGACCGGAGTCACTGTGCTCCGCAGAGCAACCAAATGAGAGCCGCGCCTGAGCTTACAGGCTATGGGTTTTTATAATAGCAGAGCAAGCGTTTGCACAGAAGCAGGATGTGGCAGTTAGCTATTGGCTCAGGGGATTGGCGCCTCTATACCTTATTGGTTGTTTACAGACAAATACGGGCAGGAAGGCTTCCCGGGCTTACGCCTGGGATTTAAAATTTTCTATTTCCTCATATTGCTTGTTTTCCTCTATTTCTCAACCTTTCCACGGTCCTGACACTTGCACACCTTGTTTCTCTGACCCCTGACCTGACACATGGCCACTTCCAAGGGCATACCTGACAGTATGCATCCCCTGACAGGGGGAAAACCAGAGAGAAAACACACTCACTGGATCCAAGCCAAGCTCTCACAAACTGAGATAGAAAGAGAACTTCATCCACTTCTTACTGGTAACCCACAGCAAAATTTGTCCAAGAGATACAGAACCCCCAGCCTTTGCTGTTCTGGAACAGTTGTGGGGTCTGATTGACTGCCACCAAAAAATGTAACTCCCAATTCAAGTTTGGTGAAAAGGAAAGGAATTGTTCATTTGAAAGTTATTCAGATTTAGAATAATGGTAGAATTCTGCTGTTAAGTCTCACTCCTTTTAAAATACCCACAAACACACAGTCCTGCCAAATCAGGCCAGTTTCAGAATATGCCAGTCAGAGGTACCATCTTTTAGAAAAACAGAAGTCCATGGGCTCAGCATTCCTGGTCCCGGTTCAGCATCCCAGTCATCTACCATTAATCTGTGCTTGGCTGGGCAGGTCCTGCAATTCCTAGCACCATCAGCTGTGTTGTGTTCTCCAGGCAGGTTTCTCAGCAGTTCTCCTCTTTCTTTCTCCAGCTTTTAATCCAAAACCATGTGGCACCTCCTTATGCACCAAACCTCATGGCAGGCTGAAGGGGTCTCTTCTACACTCTTTCAAACCACATGGCCCAATTCCCTCATGGTTGCCTGCCCTTCGTTTTAAATCCAGTCACAGAGCCTCCTGCGTGACCTCATCTCCAATTCCTCCCACAATGAGCTACATTTTTTTCAGTCTTCCTGTATCATTTACATTTATTCGGCGGCCATCTTCAGTCAGGGCAAGAGTAACTCAGTGATCCAGAGAGACTGCTCCTGTGGCTGTATCAGGTGTCAGGATATATCCTGAAAGTAACACCTACTTTGCCTTGAGGTGGTAGCACAGCTATTATCTTGCCTTTGTTATGAAAAGTATCTTAAACTGTATTATTCACTCCCTCATCCCCCAACCAAGGGCTATGGGGGCTTTGGGGAGCCCCTCAGTCATACCCCATTTCATAAGTGGCTGCTAGTTTGGTAATAATCAGAAAATCACAGGTATGTGAGGCCTGCTTGAACAATAAGACTTATAGGACATAAGCCTGTGTGCCACCCTGTGATTTTCCTTATGACAAACAGCAACACAAAAGACATACAAATGGACAAGACAAAATGGTTATCTATAACAAGAGTCACAATACCCAAAGAACTAGTTTTCACCAAAAAGTTTTCTCCTAAAAGGCTAAATTTTGGAAAACCTCTTTTAGAAAAGACAAGGAGAGATTCTTACTGCCTTCATTGCACTGGACCCTGAGTGATTTCCTGGAGTGTGACTGCTAAGAAAGCTTGCTTTTGTCAGCTTGGTCAGAGGATCCTGGTTCTCTGCTACATTCTCCAGAACAAGCAGGGAATCCCAACCATCCCACATTCATTGCCAAAACTGTTGGGAGCAAAAACTTCCTCTGCCAACTGAGGTCTGAGTGGTCAGGGACTTGTGAATTAATTGCAAATAGGTTTACAGGAGAAATATTAATTATGTATGCAGGAATACTCTAGTTGTGAGTAACTAGCTGAATAACCAGAGGTAGAGATAAATATATATATATATATATATATATATATATATATATATATATATATACTAACTTAACAAAAGGGGTGGTGGAGTTAGGGGTTCCATGGGAAAGTATGGAAGGGTCTAATGGGCTTTTGATCCTAATGGGAAAGATCAATCTCCTTCCTGCTTGGAAACTTCTCAGGAGAAAGGGGCGGGGCTCATGGAAGCTGAATTTGCACTTCTAAGTGCTAGGGATGAGTGTTACCCCAAACAGGAAACTCCCTTGGAAAGGATCCCTGGATGCTGCATTTTGCAGCTCTCTGCTTAAATTTAATGTTTCTGTGGCTGCTGACTGTTAGATGATTTCAGTTTAAAGTAACCTTCATACTACTTCGGTGGGTTGCTAATTCCTTCACATTTAAAGCAAGACTTTTTTAGTCAGTCTTGCCTTGTCTATATATCATAGTCTGTTATCAATTAATATTAATGATCTCACTCTCAATGTTATTTTTGAACAATCTTTGGTTGTAAGCTTAATCTCCTCTTTCATCTAAAATTTATTTTAGGGTCTCATTTCCAATTAGTGTAATAAGTGTGTGCATGTCCTCTTGTCATGAATTTCTAATTTTATTGCATTATGGCTATAAAATATGACATAATTTTTACTTTTGGTTTAAATTGAGGTCTATTTTTTCATACGGACTGGTATGGGATCAGTTTTTATATATGTCCATAGACTTGTAAAAAAATGTGCATTCTCTGTTTATAGGGTTCAAATTTTTATTTGGCATTGCTAAACACAACTTCCTAATGATATTCAAATTTTCTATGTCTTTATTATTATTGATTTCTTATATTCTGAGAAGGTAAATTAAAGTTTCTTCCTTTATTGTGGTCTTGTACATTTCTCCTGGAATTTGTAAAACTTTTACTTTATGTATTTAGATGCTATGCTCTTTGGTGCATGTGGTTTCACGACAATAAAGTTGTCATTCTTTGTATCTTTTATCAATATAAAATGACTGTTTTTGCCCCATATAATATATTTGGCTTTGAATAATATTTAATTTGATGGTAATTCTTTCATTTATATGTCACACTGTGCAAGAAGAAATTTTATAATAAGATATTCTAAGCAATGTCCTTCACATCTTGGGCACAGACTTTGACATGGGATGATGAAGAATGGATCCTAGATGAGTTTACTCAAGTTTCCTACCTCATCTTGTTTTGTCTTTTACATTTAGATCTACCATCCACATGAAATTGATTTTCATGGATGGTGTGATATAGGAATCAAGTTTCACTTAAAAAAATATAGATATCCAACTGAGCAAGCACCATTGATTGAAAAGATCATCTTTTCCCTTGTTGGCAGTACCACCTTTGTCATAAATCACTTGTCCATGCAGTTGTGGGTTGATTATAGCATTCTTTGTTATATTTGTCAATACTATACTGCCATAGCTTTATGCTAAATATTGATATCTTGTAGAGCATGTTTTTCCACCTTATTTAAAAAACTGACTTTTATCTTCTCAGTTATCTGGTTTCCCACATAAACTACAGCCAGCTCAAAAATAAGAATAACTTTTGAGACTTCCGGCCAAGATGGAGGTGTAGCTGGATGCGCTGTGCCTCCTCTCACAGCCAAGATTAGACACTATAAAAATATAGAACCAAAAAATAGAAAACCCAACCAGCACAGAGGGAGGATTGAATTGTGACAGCAATTCAGCTAGACCCGTGATTGAAAGAGGCCCACAACGAGAAGTGGCCCTGTGACCGGGGATGGCCGAGCAACCAGAGGCAGCCCTGGGACCGGGACTGCAGGTAACTCTGCAACCAGTGGCCCTGCGAATGGAGGAGGGGGGCTTTGTGGAAGACCCAGAGCACATACCCGTGATCCTAGCTGAAACAGTGGAAGCTGTAAATACCAGGATACCCAAAGGAGACTGCACCACTGAATCTCACAGGTATTCTACCACGGAAGTTCACACCATAAACCCAGGGAGTCAGAACAGATCAATTTAAGAAGCTGAGGCTGAAAAGAAGAGTCTCAAAACAATGGGAAGACAAAGAAACATTCCCCAAATGGAAAGAAAGGAGGAAGCCCCAGAAAGAATGCTAAATGAAATGGAGGCAACTCAACTATCAGATTTTGAGCTCAAAGCAATGGGTGTCAGGAAGCTCCATGACCTCTCAAAGAGCTACCAGAAACTACAGGGAAGCTATGATGAACTCACTGCAAACTATATCAACATGAAAAAGGAAATAGAAACTATCAACAAGGGCCAAGAGGAAATGAAGAACACAATATCTGAACTGAAGAACACAGTGGAAGGAATGAAAAGTAGAATTGATGAAGCAGAAGACTGGATCAGCGAGTTGGACCACAAAGTAGAAAAAAACAACCAGAAAGAGCAAGAAAAGGAAAAGATGCTCAGAAAGAATGAAGAGGCATTAAGAGAAATGCAAGACAATATGAAACTTAATAATATCTGTATAATAGGGATACCAGAAGGAGGAGAAGAAGAGTAAGGGATAGAAACCCTATTTGAAAAAGTAATGATGGAAAACTTCCCTAATTTGATGAGAGAAAAAGTCACACGAATCCAGGAAACACAGAGAGTCCCAATCACGAGGAACCCAAGGCCCACTTCAAGACACATCATAATTAAAATGGCAAAATTCCAAGACAAAGAGAGAATCTTAAAGGCAGCAAGGGAGAAAAAGGAAGTAACATACAAGGGGCCCCAATTAGGTTAGCAGCTGACTTCTGAATGGAAACACTCCAAGCCAGAAGAGAATGGCAAGAAATATTCCAAGTAATGAGAACCAAAGGCCTGCAACCAAGACTACTTTCCCCAGCAAGGCTTTCAATCAAGATAGAAGACCAAATAAGGGGCTTCCAAGACAAAACAGTCTAAAAGAATACACCTCTACCAAACCAGCTCTGCAAGAGATACTAAAGGGCCTGCTTTGAAGAAAGGAAGAAAGAGAGAGAGAGAGAGAGAGAGAGAGAGAGAGAGAGAGAGAGAAACAAGCATGAAAATGGCAATGAATAAGTTCCTATCAATAATAACCTTAAACATAAATGGATTAAATGCTCCAATCAAAAGACATAGAACAGCTGAATGGATAAGAAAGCATGACCCACACATACGCTGCCTACAAGAGACCCACCTGAGGACAAAAGACATACACAGACTCAAAGTGAAGAGCTGGAAACAAATTTTCCAAGCACATGGACAGGGGAAAAAAAGCCCGGGTAGCAATATTCATATCAGAAAAAATAGACTTAAAAAGAAGTGCAATAAAGAGAGATCCAGAAGGTCACTTCATAATACTCAAGGGAAGAATCCACAAAGAAGACATAAACATTGTAAATATATATGCACCCAACATAGGAGCACCTAAATACCTCAAGAAAGTCTTAGAAGACTTCAAGAAAGATATTGACAGCAACACAATTATAGTAGGGGATTTTAAAACCTCACTGACAAAAATGGACAGATCTTCTAAACAAAATATCAACAAAGATATTGTGGCATTGAACAAAACTCTAGATGAAATGGACTTAACTGATATATATAGTGCCCTTCATCCCAAAGAAACTAAATACACATTCTTTTCAAACGCACATGGAATGTTATCAAAGATAGATCACATGATAGGACACAAAACTATCCTCAACAAATTCAAGAAAATTGAAATTATACCAACCATTTTCTCCAACCACAAGGGACTGAAACTAGAAACCAGCCCCAAGGGGAAAAGCCCAAAACACTCAAAATCATGGAGATTGAATAGCAGGCTATTAAACAATGAGTGGGTCAAGAATGAAATTAGGGAAGAAATCAGAAAGTTTCGGGAAACAAATGAAAATGAACTCACAACAACCCAAATCTTATGGGACACAGCAAAAGCAGTCCTCAGAGGGAAGTTCATAGCAATACAGGCCTACCTAAAAAACATAGAAACATCTCAAACAAACAACTTAACCCTACACCTACAAGAACTCCAGGGACAACAACAAAAACAGCCTAGAGCAAGTAGAAGGAAGGAAATAACTAAGATCAGAGCAGAATTAAATGACATAGAGACTAAAAGCACAATTCTAAGGATCAGTGAATCCAGGAGCTGTTTTTTTGAAAAGATAAACAAAATTGGCAAGCCATTAAGCAGGCTCATCAAGAAAAAGAGAGGACCCAAATAAACACAATCAGAAATGAAAGACAAGAGATTATAACTGACACCCCAGAAATACAAAGGATTGTAAGAAATTACTATGAAGAACTGTACGCCAAGAAATTTGAAACCTAGGTGAAATGGTCAAGTTCCTAGAAAAATACAATCTTCCAAAACTCAATGAAGAAAAAGCAGAAAGCCTGAACAGACCAATAACAGCAGATGAAATAGAAGCAGTAATCAAAAAACTCCCGATACACAAAAGCCCTGGACCAGATGGTTTCACAGGAGAATTCTACAAAGCATTTAAGGAAGAGCTAACCCCTATCATTTACAGACTATTCCAAAAAATTCAAAATGATTGAATACTCCCAAACTCTTTTTATGAAGCCAGCATCATCCTAATCCCACAACCAGATAAAGACATAACAAGAAAAGAAAACTTCAGGCCCGTATCGCTAATGAACATAGACACTAAAATCCTCAACAAAATATTGGCAAACTGCATCTAACAATACATTAAAAGATCATACATCATGACCAAGTGGGATTCATCCCAGTGATGCAAGGATGGTTCAACATACGCAAATCAGTAAATGTAATACGTCACATAAACAAAAGCAAAGACAAAAATCACATGATCTTATCAATAGATGCAGAAAAAGCATTTGATAAGATACAGCACCCATTTATGATACAAACACTCAGCAAAGTGGGAATAGAGGGAGCATTCTTCAACATAATAAAGGCCATATATGAGAGGCCTACAGCCAACATCATACTCAATGGGCAAAAACTAAAATCTTTTCCACTAAGATCAGGAATAAGACAAGGATGTCCACTTTTACCACTTCTATTCAATATAGTATTAGAATTCTTAGCCACAATGATTAGACAAGAAAAGGAAATAAAAGGCATCCAAATTGGGAAGGAGGAAACAAAACTACCATTGTTTGCAGATGACATGATAGTGTACATAGAAAATCCTATAGACTCGGCCAAAAAGCTGCTTGACCTAATAAATGAATTTGGCCAAACAGCAGGATACAAAGTCAATATCCAGAAACCAAAGCATTTTTGTATACTAAAAATAAAGCAGGAGAAGCAGATATCAAGAAAAAAATCCCATTTGATATAGCAAAAAGAAAAATAAAATACCTAGGAATAAACCTAACCAAGGAGGTAAAACATCTGTATGCAGAAAACTACACAACACTGAAGAAAGAAATCAAGGAAGACACAAACAAATGGAAACATATACCATATTCATGGATTGGAAGAATCAACATCATCAAAATGTCCATACTACCCAAAGCAATGTACAGATTCAATACAATACTTATTAAATTACCAATGGCATATTTCACAGACATAGAACAAACACTTCAAAAATTTATATGGAGCCATAAATGACCTCGAATAGCTGCAGCAATTTCGAGAAAGAAGAGCCAAGTAGGAGGGATTACAATACCTGACACCAAACTGTATTACAAGGGCACTGTAATCAAAACAGCCTGGTACTGGCACAAAAACAGGCACATGGACCAGTGGAATAGAATAGAGAGTCCAGAAATAAACCCAATTCTCTATGGTCAGTTAATATTTGACAAAGGAGGCAGCAACATAAAATGGAGTAAAAGTAGCCGCTTCAACAAGTATTGTTGGGAGAACTGGACAGCTACATGCAAAAAAAAAAAAAAAAAAAAAAAAAAAAAAAAAAAAAAAAAAAAAAAAAAAAAAAAAAAAAAAAGAAACTGGAGCACCAACTTACAGCATACAGAAAAATAAATTCAAGGTGGATAAAAGATTTACATATAAGCCATGACACCATTAAAGTCCTAAAGGAGAACGTAGGCAGGAAAATCTCAGATATTTCATGCACCAACATTTTTACTGATATGTCCCCTAAAGCATGGACATAAAGGAAAGAATAAACACATGAGATCTCATCAAAATTAAAAGCTTCTGAGCACAGCTAAAGAAAACAGTATTAAAATAAAAAGGGAACCAACTATATGGGAAAACCTATTTGCCAATGATACCTCACACAAGGGTTTAATCTCCAAAATATATAAAGAAGTTACACAACTCCACTCTAAGAAGACAAGCAACCCAATTAAAAAATGGGAAAAGGGCTTGAACAGACACTTCTCCATGGAGGATATACAGAGGATCCAGAGACAGATGAAAAGATGCTCAATATCGCAAGCTATCAGTGAGATGCAAATTAAAACCACAGTGAGATACCACTTCACACCAGTCAGAATGGCCATCATAAACAAAGCAGCAAACAACAAGTGTTGGAGAGGTTGTGGAGAAAAGGGGATCCTAGTACACTGTTGGTGGGATTGCAGACTGGTACAACCACTATGGAAAGCAGTATGGAATTTTCTAAGAAAACTAAAAATGGACCTGCCTTTTGACCCAGCAATTCCACTGCTAGGATTATATCCTAGGAACCCTGATACACCAGTCCAAAGGAACCTATGCACCCCAATGTTCATAGCAGCACAATTTACAATAGCCAAGTGTTGGAAGCAACCCAGGTGCCCATCAGTAAATGAATGGATCAAGAAACTATGGTACATTTACACAATGGACTTGTATGCAGCAGAAAGCAAGTAGGAGTTCCTACCCTTTGTAACAGAATGGATGGATCTGGAGAGCATCATGCTAAGTGAAATAAGCCAGGCGGTGAAAGACAAATAGCATATGATCTCACCTTTGACAGGAACCTAATCAATAAAACAAATAAACAAAATATAACCAAAGACACTGAAATTGAGAACAGACTGACAGTCACCAGAGGGGAGAGGAGAGGGAATTTCAGGGGAAAAGGGGAAAGGTTTACAGGAACAAGTATAAAGGACACATGGATAAAATAGGGGGCTGGAAATGGGAGGGAGTGGGGAGGGCTGGGGTGGTGTGCTGGGATGGGAGTAAAAGGGAGAGAACTGTACAAGAACAACAATTAAAATAAATTTAAAAAAGCAAAAAAAGAATAACTTTTGAGATCTTGAATGGGATTGTTTTGAATCTATAGATCAGTTTCAGAGGAAAGGGCATATTTACAATACCATTAAGACTTCTAATACATGAATATGATATTTTCCTTAATTTATTTATGTCCTCTAATTTCTTTTCACATTTTATAGCATTTTTGTTTTTTTTAGACAAGCTAAACACATTTATTCATTGCAGGAAGTCTTTCTCTTTTTTAAAAAATTTTTATTTTAATTGTTGTTCTTATACAGTTTTCTGTCTTCTACTCCCATCCCAGCCCACCACCTCAGCCCTCCTCAGCTCCCTCCCATTTCCACCCCCCCTAGCTTTTGTCCATGTGTCTTTCATACTTGTTGCTCTAAACCCTTCCCCTTTTCCTGGATATTCCTATCCCTCTCCACTCTTGTTCTCAATTTCAGTGTCTTTGGTTATATTATGCTTATTCGCTGTACCATTTCCCCCATTCTCACCTCTCCTCCTCCCTGCTGGTAACCCTCCATATGATCTCCATTTCTGTGATTCTGTTCTTATTCTGTTGTTTGCTTAGTTTGTTTTAGTTTTTGTTTTTTTAGGTACGGTTGTTGATAGTTGTGAGTTTGTTGTCATTTTGCTGTTCATAGCTTTGATCATTATCTTTTTTAGATAAGTCTCTTTAACATTTCATATAATAAGGGCTTGGTGATGATGATCTCCTTTAACTTGACCTTATCTGGGAAGTACTGTATTTGCCCTTCCATTCTAAATGAAAGCTTTGCTGGATAGAGTTATCTTGGATGTAGGTCCTTGCCTTTCATGACTTGGAATACTTCTTTCCAGCCCCCTTCTTGCCTGTAAGGTGTCTTTTGAGAAATCTACTGATAGTCTTATGGGAACAGCTGTGTAAGTAACTGTCTTCTTTTTTCTTGCTGCTTTTAAGATTCTCTCCTTATCTTTAATCTTGGGTAATTTAATTATGATGTGCCTTGGTGTGTGGTTCCTTGGGTCCAACTTTTTGGAGACTTTCTGAGCTTCCTGGACTTCTTGGAAGTCCTGTTTCCTTTTCCAGATTGGGGAAGTTCTCCTTCATTATTTTTTCAAATAAGTTTTCAATTTCTTGCTCTTCCTCTTCTCCTTCTGGCACCCCTATTATATGGATGTTGGAATATTTAAGGTTGTCCTGGAGGTTCCTAAGCCTCTCTTTATTTTTTGATTTGTTTCTGTTCCAGTTGAATGTTTATTTCTTCCTTTTGCTCTAAGCTGTTGTTTTGAGTCCTGCCTTCCTTCCCATCATTGTTGTTTCCCTGTGCATTTTCTTTTATTTCACTTTTTATAGCCTTCATTGTTTCCTCTATTTTGCAACCATACACAACCATTTCTGTGAGCATCCTGATTACCAGTGTTTTCAGCATTGCATCTGATAGGTTGGCTATCTCTTTGTCACTTAGTTTTATTTTTCTGGAGGTTTGATCTGTTCTTTCATTTGGACCTTTTTTTTTTTTGTCTTGGCATGCCTGTTACTTAGTAAAGGGCAGATTCTGAGGTATTTGCCAGGTCGAGGCAACCCAGATCACTGTGTTGTGATGTTGTATGTGGGGCAGGTGTTCAAAAGGGAACAATTCTGCTTGCTGGGCTCTCAGCTGGCTTTCAGTCATTTCCTCTCCTACCCACAAGCGAATTGGGTCCTTCTGGTGCTGATTCCCATGTGGGTGGGTTTTGTGTACATTCTAGGAGCCTGTGGCTCTCACTGGAAAACTCTCCTGTAAGGTGGTAGTTTCTCCCGCCGCTGCAACATCCCCAGGTTTTTTTCAGTCAGAGTCTTCAAAGCTTTATTTCCCCATGCTGGAACCCCGTGTTTTGTGGTGTGTTTCAGTCTCTAGTTGTTCTGGTTTATTCTCAGGCAAGTATGGGACTGCCTGCTCTGCTAGCCACCACTTCTCCCAGTCCATGAGTCACTGCTTCCTTTCCCACCCTGATTCTCCAATTGCTGCCTTGCCATGAGTCCTGTCCACCCTGGATGCCCAACTCCACTCCTCCTACCAGTCTGGATGAATGATTGTCCTTTAACTCCTTGGTGTCAGACATCCATACAGTTTGATTTTCTGGCAGTTCTGAGTGTTTTTTGTTTTTAAATTTGTTGTTGCCCATCTTTTGATTGTGTCAGGAAGCACAATGTATCTACCTACACCTCCATATTGGCTGGAAGCCCACTATCTTGTATTTTTGATCACTGATTCATTCTTCTGTGTCTTATGATGTGCTCTTATTCCTTCTGGTGTATATTTCATTTGAATTATTATCTTCAGTTCTGATAGGTTCTTTTGTGCAATTTTTATCTCTGTGATAAAGTTCTCATTGTATTTATCCATTTGTGTGCAAATTTCATGAGCAACTCTGTGACTATTGACTTTGAACTCTATCTAGCAGACAGCTCAATTCTGTTTTATTTAGGGTTTTTTTTTTTTTTCTGGGATTGTGTCTTGTTTTTTGGTTGTTTGGGTTGAAACATTCTTCTATCTTCTTAATTTGCCTGTTTCTTTATATTAGGTAGATCAGGTACATGTCCTGGTCTTGAAAAAGTGGCCTTGTTTAGAAGGTGTCCTGTGGGGCCCAGTGATAGAATTCCCCCTTTTCACCAGAGCCAGATGCTCCAGAGGTGTTCTCTGTTCTGTAGTGATTGGGCCACAACTGCTAAAGAAACAATGTCAGGTGAGGCCAGCCTCTGGCCCACATGACCATGAGGCCCAGCCTTAAGAGTTGATGTCATCGACTAGTGTGGCACTTTGGAGGGGTACCAACTGGGTGGATGCTCACAGAAATTCCAGGGTTCAGTGAACAGTTTTAGCAAGGATAATGGAGAGTGTCAGAAAAGGCACCTGCAAGCATCAGAACAGCTATGTGGAAGGAGAATAAAAAATGGGGAAAAATGCCACCCATCAGCACTTCTGTCCCTGGAAAAAGTTCTAATTGATTCCTGTCCCTCCAACATACACCCTAAAATTAGTCAATCTGTCACCTTCATGTATAACCTGGGTGCTTTTTGAAATGCTGCCTCTGTGCTTAGACTTGTAAAGAGCACAACTTTGGTTTACTATAGCCGTTTAGTTCTACCAGATGTAAAAGTCCCATTGGTTTTCAAAGTCAGATGTTATGGGGGCCCCCCTTCCTGGTGCAGGCCCCCTAGAGTGAGGCTTGGGCTCCCTGCCCTTTAGGAGAGAATCTCTGTGATTATGATGTACCTCCCACTTGTGGGTCATCACATGGAGATTGGGGGACAGGGTGGGTCTTGACTAGACTGAGTCTCCACCCCTATTACCTGTCTCAATGTGACCTTTTTTATATACTGTATTTTGCCATATATAATGCGTACATTTTGCCCAAACTTTTGAGGCAAAAATAAGGATGTGCATTATACATTGGTAGTACCTGAAATACCTTGTACCTGTTCCTGTGTTTTGTAATTATGTTACATAAAATTTCTTGTAGCATAATATGTTAAAAAATAAATGCTAAAATTCCTTTATTATACGTAAGAAGTATCTGAATATAAATAAATAAAAATTGTATTAAAAAATTAAAACAAGATTTTTTTCCTGGAAGTTTGGGCCAAAAATGTGGATGCACATTATACATGACAAAATACAGTATTTGTAGTTGTAGAAAATCTCTTCAGCTGGTATTGAGGTCATTCTCAGAGATAGTTGTTATATATGTAATTGTAGTTTTGGTGTCAATGAGAGGAGATGAGTCAGGATCTTCCTAGTCCACCATCTTAAACTCAAAGCCAGGAACCTTTCTCTTGAATGTCAGTTTACCTCATTTGTGAAATGTTCCTTGAGGTTGGTGCGCTGTCCACACAGGAAATGTCTCCCAGTTTATCAATTTTATTAGACTTCTCAAAGAACCAATTTTTGGTTTGTTTGACTCTTCCTATATCATCTTTATTACCTATTTTATTTCTACTCTTTTCTTTATTACTTCCTTTTATTTTGGGGATCAATTTGATGTTTGTTTTCCTATATCTTATGAGGGATTATTAAGTCATTACTTTTTAGTTTTTTATCTTTTCTAATATGATTATTTAAACGATAGCTTTTTCTATGCTTGATTTAGCTACAACTGACAAGTTTTATTATGTAATGTGTACACTATCATTATTTTTGAGATTTTATTTATTGTTTGTCCATAGATAATTAAAGAATATTTAGTCTCAAATATGTAGGAATATCCTATTATTATTTAATTTAATTTAGTTTAATGTAATTTAATTTAATTTTGGTAAGAACACTTAACATGAGACATAACATCTTAAATTTTTAGGTGTACATAACTACTGGTACAATGTTGTATGTACAGGTCTCTAGAACTTAATCATTTTGTATAACTAAAGCTTTATATGTCTTAAATAGTAATCCCTTATTTTCCCCTCTCCCCAGTCTCTGGCAACCACAATTCTATTGCCTGATTTTGTGAATTTGACCACTTTAGGTATCTCATGTAAGTGAAATCATGCAGTATTTTTCCATGTGTGGCTGACATTTCACTTAGCATAATGTGTATAAGGTTCATCCATATTGTCACAAATTGCAGCATTTCCTTTTTTTTTTTAAGTTTGAATAATACTCTTTTGTATGTATATACCACATTTTTTTAATCCATTAGGGATGTTTTAGTTATTTTTTATTAATAAGTTTTAGTAATTACATTGAAGTAAGAGAACCTACCTTGTATGATTTTAATCCTTTAAAGTTTGTTGAACACATGGTCAATTTTTGTAAATGTTTCTTGAGTCCATGGAAAGAGTGTATATCCTATTGTTGGTCAGTACAGGATTCTGTATGAATCAGTCACATTTGATAATAATGTTGACAAACATGTTATCCATATTGACTTCATCACTGGTTTGGTCAATTCATGAGCTTATGTTAAAACCTCCTGCTTTGGTTGTGGATCTATTGATTTTTACTCATAGTCAATCATTTTTATTATATATTTTGAGTCTGTGTTATTATGTGCATAATTTTTAAATCATTATGAATCTTCCCTGAGCTTTTAAAAATCAATTACGAAGTGTTCTTCTTTATCTCTAGTGATTTTGGGGAACCTTAAAGTCTACTTTTTCTGATTTTTAACATGGCCATACCTGCCTACTTTGGTTCATGTTTGCATGCCTTATCTGTTTTCATTCTTTTCTTTTTTTATTTTAGATATGTGTCTCTTATAAACAGCATAGAGTTGATTGTTGTTTTTAGTCAAGTGTGACAATCTTTGTCTTTTAAATATTTAGCCTGGTTACTTTTAATATTCTTATGGGTTTATAGCTCCCATCTTACTTTGTATGTATTTTGTATTTATATGTTTCATTCCTGGTGTTTAAGTATATTTTATTAATTATGCTATTACAGTTGTCCCATTTTTTCCTCCCCTTTATCTTCCTCCACCCTGTGCTGCCCCTCCGTTCAGCATTCCCCATCCATCCTGCCCTTAGTTCATGTCCATGGGTTGTACATATGAGTTCTTTGGCTTCTCCATTTTCTATACTATTCTTAACTTCCACCTGTCTGTTTGTGCCTAGAAATATGGTTCTGTTTCCCTGTACCTTTTCCCCCATCCTACTCCATCCTCTCCCCACTGATAACCCTCCATGTGATCTTCATTTCTTTGATTTTGTTCCTGTTCTAGATGTTTGCTTAGTTTTTTGGTTTTTTTTTTAGGTTTAGTTGTTGATAGTTGTGAAATGGTTGTCATTTTACTGTCCATATTTTGATCTTCTGTTTCTTAGATAAGTTCCTTTAACATTTCATATAATAAAGGCTTGGTGATAATGAACTCCTTTAACTTGACTTTATCTGGAAAGTACTTTATCTGCCCTTCCATTCTAAGTGATAACTTTGCTGGATAGAATACTTAGATGTGGCTCCTTGCCTGTCATGACCTTGAGTGCTTCTTTCCAGCCCCTTCTTGCCTGCAAGGTTTCTTTTGAGAAATCAACTAAAAGTGTTATGGGAACTCCTTTGTAGGTAACTCTCTGCTTTCCTCTTCCTGCTTTCAGGATTCTCTCCTTATCTTTAATCTTCAATGACTTAATTATGGTGTGTCTTGGTGTCTTTCTTCTTAGATTCCACTTCTTTGGGACTCTCTGAATGTCCTAGACTTGCATGTCTATTTCCTTCACCAGATTGGGGGAGTTCTCCTTCCTTATTTATTTTTCGTTTTTATTTATTTTTAATATATTTTATTGATTATGCTACTACAGTTGTCCCATTCCCCCCCTTTATTCTCCTCTGCCCCGCATACCCCCTCGCACCTGCATTCCCCCCATTTAGTTCATGTCCATGGGTCATACATATAAGTTCTTTGGTTTCCACATTTCCTATACTATTCTTTACCTCCTCCTGTCTATTTTCTACCTACCATTTATGCCACCTTTTCTCTGTACCTTTTCCTCCTCTTTTACCCTCCAGTCCCCTGCTGATAACCCTGAATGTGATCTCCATTTCTGTGATCCTGTTCCTGTCCTAGTTGTTTGCTTACTTTTTGTTTTTGTATTTTTTTAGGTTTGGTTATTAATAGCTGTGAGTTTGTTGTCATTTTACTGTTCATATTTTTAATGTCTTTCTTGGATAAGTACCTTTAACATTTCATATAATAAGGGCTGGGTGATGATAAACTCTTTTAACTTGATCTTATCTGGGTAGCACTTTATCTGCCCTTCCATTCTAAATAAGCTTTGCTAGATAGAGTAATCTTGGGTATAGGTCCTTGACTTTCATGATTTGGAATATTTCTTTCCAGTCCCTTCTTGCTTGCAAGGTTTCTTTTGAGAAATCAGTGACAGTCTTATGGGAACTCTTTTGTAGATAACTGTCTCCTTTTCTCTTGCTGCTTTTAAGATTCTCTCCTTACCTTTAATCTTGGCTAAGGTAATTATGATGTACCTTGGTGTGTTTCTCCTTGGGTCCAACTTCTTTGGGACTCTGAGCTTCCTGGACTTCCTGAATGTCTATTTTCTTTTCCATATTGGGGAAGTTCTCCTTCATTACTTTTTCAAATAAGTTTTCAATTTCTTGCTCTTCCTCTTCTCCTTCTGGCACCCCTATGATTTATATGTTGTAACATTTAAAGATGTCCTGGAGTTTCCTAAGCCTCTCCTTACTTTTTTGAATTCTTTTTCTTCATTCTGTTCTGGTTAAATGTTTATTTCTTCTTATGCACCATACTGTTGATTTGAGTCCTGGTTTCCTTCCCATCACTTTTGGTTCCCTGTACATTTTCCTTTACTTCACTTTTCATAGCCTTCACTTTTTCATCTCTTTTGTGACCATATTCAACCAATTCTGTGAGCATCCTGCTTAATAGTGTTTTGAACTGTGCATCTGATAGGTTGGCTATCTCTTTGTTGCTTAGTTTTATTTTTTCTGGAGCTTTGATCTGTTCTTTCATTTGGGCTTTTTTTTTT
>PVKU01004266.1:40868-135228 GCA_004027475.1 Anoura caudifer | reverse complement strand
GGCAACCCACATGGCCGAGTTGTGACACTGTATGTTGGGGAGGAGTCTGAGAGAGGGAATTGTGCTGCTTGTTCAGTGCTCTGTTCGCTTTCAGTCATTTCCTCTGCTGCCCACAAGCAAATTGGCCCCTTCTGGTGCTGATTCCCATGTGGGAGATTTTGTGTACATTCTAAGACCCTGTGGATCTTACTAGAAAACTCTCCTGTAAGGTGGGAATTTCTTCCCCTGGTGCCTCAACTCCTAAGGTGTTTTCAGTCGAGGCTTTGAGGCTTTATTTCTTTGTACTGGAATCCTGGGTTGCATGGTCAGTCTTGCTCCCCAGTTGTTTCTTCTGGTTTATCTGTGTGCCACCCGGTCCACAAGCCACTGCCTTGTTTGGTCTGCCAGCCTCTGCCCTGCAGCCAGTCCTCTCCACCGGGCTGTCCTTCTCTGCCCCTACTACCAGTCTGGATGAATGTTTCTTTAACTCCTTGGTTGTCGGACTTCCATACAGTTTGATTTTTCTGTCAGTTCTGGTTGTTTTTTGTTTTAAAATTTGTTGTTCTTTTGGTTGTGCAAGGAGCACAGTGTGTCTACCTTCGCCTCCATCTTGGCTGGCCCTAATTTATTCAAATAAGTTTTCCATTTCTTGTTCTTCCTCTTCTCCTTCTGGCACCCTATGATTCAGATGTTGGAACATTTAAAGTTGTCCCAGAGGTTCCTCAGCCTATCCTCATTTTTTCAAATTCTTGTTTCTTCATTCTGTTCCAGTTGGATGTTTATGTCTTCCTTTTGTTTCAAATTTGTGATCTTAGTCTTGGTTTTCTTCCTTCCACTGTTGATTCCCTGTGTATTTTGCTTTATTTTACTTTGTATACCCTTCACTTGTTCCTCTATTATTGACCATGCTCAATCATTTATGTGAGCATCCTGATTGACCAGTGTTTTGACCTCTGCATCTAATAGGTTAGCTATCTCCTTGACACTTAGTTATTTCTATAGAGTTTTCATCTGTTCTTTCATTTGGACATATTTCTTTGTCTTGCAAACCTGTTTGTTTTAAGTGGTGGAGACCTAGGTATTTGCTAGGGTGGGGTGTTTTGGTGCTATGTAGGGGGAGGGGTCAGAGAGAAAACAATGCACCTCGGCTCTCTCACCACTCTCGATCATGTCCCTCCCTTTCCACAAGCAGATTATGCCCTTTCAGGTACTGATTCCCAGGTGGGTGGGCTTGTGTACATTCTAGGATCTCGTGGGCCCTTGGAGACTCTCCTGTAAGACTGGATGTTTCTCCTGCTGCTGCTTCCCCTACAGTTTTTACAGCCAGAGGTTTTGAGGCTTTATTTCCCTGTGCTGGAACCCTGGGTTGAATGGTCTGTCTCACTCTTCAGTTGTTCCTCCCTGTTTAGCCAAACACAAATGTGGGACCACCTGGTCTGCCAGTGGGTGCCTTTTCCCATCCTCTGTTCCCCAGATGCCCATCTCCACCCCTCCTACCAGTGTGGATGAATGTTTCTTCTTTTACTTCTTGGTTGTCTAACTTCAACACAATTTTATGGCAGTTCTTGTTCTTTTTATTTTTAAATTGATTGTAATTCTTCTTTTGGTTGTTCAGGGAAGTGAAGCCTGTCTGCCTATACCTCCATCTTGGCCAGAACTCTCATTCCTGGTGTTATTTAATTGTGTCTTTTTTTTCCAATCCCATCAGAGTCAATTTAATTAGTGTTTTCAAAGAACTAGCTTTAGGAATTAATCAATTCTATTACTTTTTTGACTACATAATCAATAATTGATTGCCACAATAATACTGCTAACAAACAACTATAAACCACAGTGTCACGCCATAAGAAGTATCTTCTGCTCATGCAGCTAGGGTTAGCTAGGCAGTTCTGCTGATCTTGGCTGGATCTTCTCACAGGTCTTTGGGTTGGTTGCATATTAACTGATTTAGGATGGCCTTGGTTCTCCTTCATGTGCCTTTTTCCCTCAGCAGACTAGATTGGGTGTGTTCTCATGGTGCTAATAAATGTGTAAGAGACTGAATGGAAACACACAAGCCTTCTTGAGGTCTAGACTTTGAAATAACTTATATCACTAATCTAAAGTAGGTTACATGGCTGAGTTCAGAATTAGTGTGAGAGGACATTACATGGAAAAGGGACTAAGTACAGGGAGGGTGAATAATCCACATTATCGTTGCAACCCATGCTCATAAAGAAAAGAATAATGCTGACGATTTTTGTCATGGCCTTCATTCTCCTATAATAAGGAGACACAAACTCTAATTTATCCTGGAAGATGATAAAACCTATAGTCTCATCTCAAGGCAATGATCTGGTAATTAACAGTGCATTAAACATAAATTCATCATACTGTATGGCTTCAAGTCTGCACTGCACTGCAGATGGGGGAAATTTCCTTGAAAAATATAAACAAAGCCCTTTGTACTCCTTGTATGCAGCATGTGTAGTCTTTTCCTTTGTATCATTCTGGACTTCTTTTAAATTAACATTTTGCTGTTAATTTGGTCAATCAGAAAATGTAAGTACATCCCATAGTTTTAGGAACCTAGTGTAATATATGGTGAGTCTAGTAGTGTCTAATGGCAGAATAAAAATGCAAAATAACAGAATTACTTTGAAGTATAAAAAATTGTGGTAGGTCCACAGCAAATTAAAATCAAAGTCATCTTGAGAGCATCAGCATAGATTTTGTAGAAAAGAAAGCTTTTGGGTAGAAACTTCACAGGCAAATTTGAACTTTCTAGGTGAGTAAGCAGAAAGATTTTCTTGGCAGAAGGAACAAAATGTACAAAGTAAGGAGATATTAGACACCATGGTTTGTTAGGGAAAAGTAAAATTCAGTGTTGCTGGAACATGAAGTAAGGGAGTGACAGGAGATGAAGCAGGACAGGAGATTGAGGTGAGGCAATCAAGGTATGACATACCTTACTAAAGAGTTTAGGTTCTATTTAATCACAACATACCTTTAAATAGAAGGGAATACACAGTCAACTTCCAAATCACAGGAAGACTTGCCAAGGCCACTAGAGTATTCAGAAAAAAGATAAGGAGGGACTGAATCAGAGCAGTGATTATGGATGAATCTGGGAGATATTTTGGAGAATTAGTGAAACTTGATGTTTCACTGTGCATGGAAAAAAAGGAAGGCTGTAGAAAGAGGAAATATCAAGGATGTCTTCTGAAACTGGTTGGGTAGTGGATGCATTTTGTAAGATGGCAATAATAACAGTGGATGAGTTATTTAATGGAAATGCTATGATTTCTGATTTGGATGAGTTGAATTTGACCTTTCTAAAAAGCACTTGAATACACAACACTCAGTCAGCAACAGGTGCCTACTGAGGCAGACCAAAACATCACCTATCTAAAGATGTCCACTTCTTAATCCTTGGAACCTATAAATGTTACCTTAATTTTAGAAAAAAGGTCTTTGTAAGTGTGATTAAGGATCGTCAGATGAGCAGATTGTCCTATATTATCTGAGGAGTCTGAAATACCATCAAAGTGTCTTATGAAAGAGATAGAGGGAGATAATACAGAAGAGGAAGACTGCCATGTGAACACAGAGGTAGAGACTGGAGTGATGTGGCCACATGGCAAGGATTACTAGCAGCCACTATAAACCACCATGAGCTTGAAGAGGCAGGAACCAATTTTCTCCTATAGCCTGGAGCATGGCCTTGCTGCCCTCTTGATTTCTGCCCAGGATGATGGTTTTAGATTTCTGGATTCCACAGCTGTGAGAAAATGTATTTCTTTTGTTTTAAGCCACCAAGTGCTTGGTAATTTGTTACAGAAGCCACAATTACAGAATTTGTTACAGAAACTAACACAATTAGGAAGAAGACCAAAGGGCCAGAGGCTAACTGAGTGAGGAAAATTTGTTAAGAAATAAGGACATTTTCACTCTTCAGCAAAACTCCTTGAAAGAATTGTTCATGTTCATTGTTTCCATTCTGTTTTATTGTCTGGAAGCTACTGTTTATCCTTTAGGTCTCAACTTAAGTGTCTTGAATGACATCTCTGACCACTCAACCTAAAGTAGTTCCCAAGGTCTTATTTTCTATATGCCATTTATCATAACTTACTATTTTCTCATTTATTTACTAACTATCTTGCTTCAGCAGTTAGTTAATGTTTTTCATTGTTCAATCCCCAATACCTGGAATGTTATCTAACAGAGTTGGTGTGAAATACAAATTTTTAAATGAATGAATGAATGAATAAATAAATAAATAAATAAATATTCAGTGTGATAGTTAGGGGTATGTCTGTGTATATATTTGTGTATTGTGCATGCCTGCATACCCTGATCACTGTGAGCCTCTTTTTTTGTATTTTTATAGTTTATTTTATTGAAAACATGGTCACAATGATTAAAATAGCAAAGGTAATGGTTGTACCATGCAGTGTCAATGGCTTATTATTTTAACTACCAAATACTTAAACAGAACAGGAATATGTAATGTAAGTACGATCACTGTAAAACTATTTAATGCTTTATGGTCTAAGTTTTGTGTAAATTGAGATAGACCTGTCCATAAAGGACAAATCAGTGTCCCTCTTATTTCTTTCTTTTTTATTGTTATTCAAGGACAGTTGTCTCCATTTTCACCCCATCATGCTCCCCCATACCACCCATTCCCACCTTCAACCCTTGAAGCTACCCCCTTTGACTTTGTCCATGGGTCATTTATACATGTTCCTTGATGGCCCATCACCTATTTTCCCCCATTATCCCTCTCCACCCTCCCCTCCAGTTACTATCAGTTTGTTCTTTATTTCAATGTCCCTGGTTATATTTTGCTTGCTTGTTTGTTTTGTTGATTAGGTACCACTTATAGGTGAGATCATCTGGTATTTGTCCTTCACTGTCTGACTTATTTTACTTGGCATAATGCTCTCCAGTGCCATCCATGCTGTCGTGAAGGGTAGGAGCTTCTTCTTTCTTCTGCTGCATACTATTCCATTGTGTAAATGTACCATCATTTTTTTATCCACTCATTTACTGGTGGGTTGCTTCCAGCACTTGAAGAGGCCAGCAAATTATCAGATATAGAAATCAAAAGAATGGTTATAAGGATGCTTAAGGAACTCAGAGACACCTACAAGGAATGAGTGAGAACTATAACAGTTTGAAAAAGGAAATAGAAACTATAAGCAAGGACCAGGAAGAAATGAAGAATACAATTTCTAAAATAAAATACACACTAGCAGGAATTGCATGCAGGCTGGATGAAGCAGAGGACCAAATTAGTGAGCTGGAAGACAAAGTAGAACAAAACACCCAGGTAGACCAGCTCTATAAAAAAAAAAAAAAAAACAAACTCCAAAAATATGAAGATAGAGTAAGAGAACTGCAAGACAACATGAAACACACCAGCATTCGAATCATAGGGATACCAGAAGGAGAAGAAAAGGAGCAAGGGATAGAAACCCTGTTTGAAAAGATAATGACAGAAAACTTTCCAAACTTGGAGAGGGGAAAAACCATGCAAGTTCAGGAGGCACAGAGGGTCCCAACCAAGATGAACCCAAAGAGGCCTGTTCCAAGACACGTCATAATTAAAATGCCAAGTTTTAAAGACAGAGATGGAATTTTAAAGACATCAAGGGACAAACAAGAAAAAACAAACAAAGGAGCTCCAGTAATTATAGCAGCTCATTTCTCAACAGAAATAGTAAAAACTAGGAGAGAATGGCAAGAAATACTCCAACTAATGAAAAACAAAGGCCTGCAACCAAGACTACTCCACCTAGCATGGATATCATTTAAAATGGAAGGTGAAATAAGGAGTTTCCCAGACAAAATAAGGCTGAAAGAATACACCTCCACCAAACCAGCACTGCAAGAGATGTTAAAGGGACTGTTAGAAGAAGAGGAAGAAAACGAGTGAGAGAGGAACACAAGTACAAGGGGAAACATGAATGAGTACCTATCAATAATTACCTTGAATGTAAATGGTTTATACACTCCAATCAAAAGACATAGGGTAGCTGAATAAATAAGAAAACATGACTGGCACATATGCTGCCTACAAGAGACCTGCCTCAGAAAAAAAGACCTACACAGACTGAAAGTGAATGGTTGGAAAAAAAATATTCCAAGCAAATGGACAGGGAAAAAAAGCTGGGTTAGCAACACTTATATCAGACAAAATAGACTTCAAAACAAAACCCATAAAAAAAGACCCAAAAGGTCACTTCAAAATACTCAAGGGAAAAATCCACCAAGAAGACATAAGCATTGTAAACATATATGCACCCAACATAGGACCACCCAAATATATAAGGAAAATCTTGGAGAACTTCCAGAAGGGTATAGAAAGTTAAGGTAAGGGATTTTAACACCCCACTGTCAACAATGGATAGATCTTCCAAACAGAACATCAACAATGATATTGCGGCACTGAACAATGCCATAGATTAAATGGACTTAAAGTTATATATATAGAACCTTTTATCCCAAAGAAGCAAAATACACATTCTTTTCAAAGGCACATGGAACATTTTCAGATAGACCAAATGATAGCACAAAAAACAAGCCTCAACAAATTCAAGAAAATTGAAATCATATCAAGCATTTTCTTGGACCACAAGAGCCTGAAATTAGAAACCAACCTCAAGGAAAAAACTCAGAATGACTCAAATTCATGAAGGTTGAATAACATGCTATTAAACAATGAATGGGTTAAGAATGAGATCAAGGAAGAAATCAAAAAGTTTCTGGAAACAAATGAAAATGAACACACAAGAGTCCAAAACTTATGGGACACTGCAAAGGCAGTCCTAAAAGGGAAGTTCATAGTGACCAAGGCCTACCTAAAAAAGATAGAAACCTTTCAAATAAACAACCTAACTGTACATATATAAGAACTGGAAAAATAACAGCAAACAAAGCCCAGAGCAAGTAGAAGGAACAAATAACCAAGATCAGAGCAAAATTAAATGACATAGAGACTAAAAGAACAATCCAAAGAGTCAATAAATCCAGGAGCTTGGTCTTTGAAAAGATAAACAAAATCAACAAGCCTTTAAGCAGATTCATCAAGAAAAAAGGAAGGAGGACCCAAATAAATAAAATCAGAAATGAAAGAGGAGAGATTACAACAGATACTACAGAAATACAAAGAACTGTAAGAAGTTATTACAAACAACCATATTCCAAGAAATTTGAAAACCAGAGTAAAATGGACAAATTTCTAGAAAAATACAATTTTCCAAAACTCAGTGAAGCAGCAGCAGGAAGCCTAAACAGACTGATAACAGCTGATGAAATTGAAGCAATAATGAAAAAACTCCCAGCACAGAAAAGCCCTGGACCAGACAGTTTTATGGGAGGTTTTACAAGACATTTAAGGAAGAGCTAACCCCTGTCCTCCTTAGACTATTCCAAAAAAAAAAACCCAAGAAGAGGGAAGGCACCCAAATTCTTTTTATGAGGCCAGCATCATCCTAATCTTAAAATCAGATAAGGACATAACGAACAAAGAGAACTACAGGGCAATATTGATGATGAACACAAACACTAAAATCCTCAACAAAATACTGGCAAACCACATCCAGCAATACATCAAAAAGACCATACTCTATGGTCAAGTGGTATTCACTCCAGGGATGCAAGGGTGGCATAATATTTGCAAATCAATAAATGTAATACATCACATAAACAAAATGAAAGATAAAAATCACATGATGATATCAACAGATACAGAAAAAGCATTTGATAAGGTACAGCACCCATTTATGAGAAAAACACTCAGCAAAGTGGGAGTACAAGGAGCATACCTCAACATAATAAAGGCCATATATGAGAAACCTACAGCCAACATCATACCCAACCGGCAAAAACTAAAGCTTTCCCACTAAGATCAAGAACAAGACAAAGATGTCCACTTTCACCACTTCTATTCAATGTAGTATTGGAAGTCCTAGCTACAGCAATCAGATGAGAAAAAAAAATAAAAGGCATTCAAGTTGGAAAGGAGGAAGTAAAACTGTTGCTGTTTGTACATGACATGATAGTGTACCTAGAAAACCCTATAGACTCCACCAAAAAACTACTCAACCTAATAAGTGAATTTGGCAAAACAGGAGGATTCAAAGTCAATATTCAGAAATCAAAAGCATTTTTATACACCAAAAATGAAATATCAGAAACAGAAATCAAGGGAAAAATCCCATTTGCTATAGCAACAAGAAAAATAAAGTACCTAGGAAATACCTTACCAAGGAGATAAAAGTCCTGTACTCAGGAAACTGGACACCTCTGAAGAAAGAAATTAAGGAAGTCACTGTGAGCCTCTTAAAGTAGGAAGGACTAAATCATATTCATTACTTACTGCTGGTACCCAATTAAGTGTCTACAACTCATTTATCTCCATTGAACTTCGGTTGAAAAAATGATTTAACTTGAACCTCAAATCTTTTCTCTTTCCTCTTCTTAAAGCTCAGTGACTTAAATTTACTCATCAGTCTTTTGTGAAATCATCCATAGTATTAAAACACTGAACAAAAAAAGGTTATTTGATAATAGTTTGAAAACAGACATTTATTTTTATATTTTTAAATTAAATGTTATTGTTTATGCTTATTACAGTTGTCCCAATTTTTCCCTTTTTGTCCTGCTCCACCTAGCCCCACCCCCAACTTCCTCAGGCAATCCTCATATGATTGTCTATGTCCATGAGTCCTGCATATATGTTCTTTGGCTATTCTGTTCCCTTTGGTGTACTTTTTACATCCCCATGACTATTCTTTAACTATTTCTTAATCCCTTTACATTTTTCACCATCTTCCAGTCCCCCCTCCCATCTGAAAACTATCAAATGTCCTCTGTTACCCTGTTTCTGTTTTGCTTGTTTATTTTGTTCTTTTTTTACTATCAATTGTTGATAGATATGTATTTATTGCCATTTTATTGTTCATATTTTTGATATTCCTCTTTTTTCTTAAAGAAGACCCTTTAGTATTTTATATAATACAGGTTTGGTGGTGATGAATTACTTTGTCTTTTTCTTCTCTGGGAATCTCTTTATCTGTCCTTAGATTCTAAATGATAGCTTTGCTGGGTAGAATAATCTTGGTTGAAGGTCCTTCAACCTTCCTTTTCATCATTTTAAATATTACTTGTCAATCCCTTCTACTCTGCTAAGTTTCTTTTGAGAAATCAGCTGACAGTATTATAGGAACTCCTTCGTAGGTAATTATCTGCTTTTCTCTTGCTGCTTTTAATATTCTCTCTTTATCTAAACTTTGGTATTTTAATTATGATGTGTCTTGGTGTGGGTCTCTTTGGGATCATCATGTTTGAGACTCTGTACTTCCAGTACTTGTATGTCTATTTCTTTCAATAAGTTAGGGAACTTCTCTTTCATTATTGTTTCAAATAGGTTTCCAATTTCTTGCCCTTCCAGCATCCCTATGATGCAAATGTTGGTACACTTAAAGTTGTCCTAGAGGCTTCTTACCCTATTGTCACATTATTTTTTCTTCTTGCTGTTCTGATTGGTTATTTTATGCTCCCTTATGTTCCAAATCACTGATTTAATTCTCAGCTTCATCCACTCTACTGTTGATTCCCTGTAGATTGTCTTTATTCCAATTACTGTATCCTTCATTTCCAACTGATTCTTTTTTTTTGTTATTGAGGTTCTTACTAAGTTCCTTGAGCATCCTTAATAGCCAGTATTTTGAGCTCTGCATCTGATAGATTGCTTTTATCTATATTCTTTAGCTCCTTTTCTGGACTTCCGGTTTTTTCATTGGACCATGTTTCTTTGTCTTCTCATTTGGCAGCCTCCCTGTATTTGTTTCTGTGTATTAGGTAGAGCTGCTATGTTTTTCAGGCTTGATAAAATGGCCTAATGTAGCAGGTGTCTTTTAGGGTCCAACAGCCCAGCCTTCCCTATTACCCAAGGTGGGTACTCAAGGTGTGCCCACTGTGTAGGCTGTGTACACCCTTCTGTTGTAGTTGAACCTTGATTGCTATTGGCATGTCCAAGGTCATCAACCTATGTTCTGTCCAGGGTCACACAACATTAGCTACAAAGTGATCTGCAGATTGCTGCAATTTGTGCTGGACTTGGAGGTGCCCTGGAGAGGCCAAGCTGTGATCCGAGACCAGCTGCTGTTAGTGCCAAGTCTGGGGCAAGTTAGTGAGAGGTACAGGGTCTGCTGAAGCCAGATGCTACTTGTTTGAGGGAATTTATGAAAATCTGAAGCATGGGCCAAGACAAGCCATTTGTATGGAAAAGACACTGGAAACATCTTGGGTGGGCCAGAAAGTTGGGTGGGGCAATACCTAAGGGAATCACCAGGGTGGAGCCAACAGTGTGAGCTAGGTTGATGGAGTCTCAAATTTGGCACCTCCCTGCCAGCTCTGTGGCTTTGTGGGTGGAGGTCTCAGAAAAGGAAAAATGGCCGCTGCCCGCACTTTTGTCTGGAAGGAAGCTGTCCCCGCAGTTCTCACCCTGACAGTTCAGTTCCTCCCTGCGTGTTTCTGATGCCTTTCAATCTGCTGCCTCATGCTATAACTCAGAGGGAATGAATCGAAGTAAGTCTGTACATAAACCCTTTAATAGAACTGCCTGGTATTCCAGCAGTTTTTGTCTTCCACAGTCTCAATTTCTGCTGGTGTTTGTAGCCAGAAGTTATTGAGTCATATTTCCCTGGAACTGGAACCCTTGGCTGGGGAACCTGGTGTGGGGCTGGGACCCTTCACCCCTAAGATATCCCTCCCAATTTTTGTCCACCACACATGGGTATGGGGCTGGCCCATTACATGCCTCCACCCCTCCTACCTGTCTCGATGTGGTTTCTTCCTTAATCCTGTAGTTGTAGGACTTCTCTTTAGCTCAGTTTCTGTCAGTTCTGAATGCTGGTTGTTCCACAGTTTAGTTGTATTTTTGATGTGGTTATGCAAGGTGGTGAGCCAGGTTTAGCTCTACTGCCATCTTGACCAGAAGTTATAGAAATTTACTTTTACAATTAGACATTCTTTTTGAACCTTAATTGTCCTCCTCTAAAAAATTAGGATAATGCAGTTAGAGTTCCTTTTGATCAACTCTCCTCCCTAGATATAGCCATTATTAAAACTTTAGTATGTATTCATCTAGGCTTTTAAAAATATTTTTATATGAAGTCCTTGTATTCATAGAAAAGACTCTACCACTTTATGGCAGTTTTTAAAAATAATTATATTATTAATTTTAGAGAGAGGGGAAGGGAGGGAGAAAGAACAGGAAAGAAACATTGATGTGAGAGAGAAACATTGGTCAGTTGCCTCTTGTATGTGCCCTGATCAGGGACTGCAACAACCCAAGCATGTGCCCTGACTGGGAATCAAACAGGTGGCCTTTCATTTTGTGGGATGATGCCTAACCAACTGAGCTATACCAGTCAATGTATAGTATCTTTTTGGATATGTAATACTTTGAAATTTGCTTCTTCACTCAACTCTTTGAGATTTAATAATGTTAATATATCCAGAACACTTGTTTTCCCTTCTGGGTAGTAGACACTGTATAGAATGTGCCACATTTGTCCATATAAGTTTTTTCCATAGTTTCCATGAACATTTAAATTTTTCCTATAGTTTTGTTATTGCAAACAGTGCTGCAGTAAACATCCTTCTGCATGTCTCCTTGGGCCCCTTGCAAGAATTTTCAGACTATATTTCCAGAATTGTTCTTGCTGGGTTTGGGAATACTGACGTTGCCACCAAACATGGCCATACTAGCAGCCTTCCTCCAGACCTTTTCCTAGTTCTTCAATAGTTACTGTTGTCAGCATTTTTAACTTTTGCCAATATGATAGGTGTGAAAGGAGATATTATTGTTTCAATTTTATTTCTTCAAATATTATTGAGGTTGGATACTTTTGTATGTTTATTGATCATTTCCCTTTCCTGTCCATTCATGTCCTTTGCCTATTGAGATGGTTCTCTTTAACTGGAATTCAACTGTTAGTCTATTATGTGTGTTGCAAATTTTCTCCATATAGCTCTGCTTTTTAAAAAACATTTTTAGGATATTTTTGGTAGAATTCTTAGACTTTGATGTAGTCAAATAGTTCATTTTTTTATGACTTCTGTCTTTTGCATTTTTAAAGACTAAATTTTCTACCCCCAAGATTATAGAGATATTCTCCTATGTTTTTTCTAGTAATTTATAACTATTTAAAAAAATTTAGGCTTTTAACTTATCTGCAAAATATATTTGTATATTGTATGAAATAGGGGCTCAAATTAATTTTTTCTCATATGATTATTCAGCACTGGTGATCATGTAGCTTATTCTTTCTTCACCAATTCAAAGTGCCACCTTTAACATATGTCAACATATCATAATTGTATGGCATTTTTCTGGATTTCATTCTGTTCTATTTCTACTCTAATAAAGCTGCTTTAATAAATGGCTTTATAATGTCTTAATATTCATTACAAAATTTGACCCAGTCTTTTTTCTTCTTTCTTAAAATTTTGTTTACTACATGTTCCTCCATTTTTATGCTTTCATAATCAGTTAATTTCACTTCACAAAAAAATCTTGTTGGCATTTTTTATTGATATTTAAAATAAATATAAAAAACCACTAAATTGTATACTGTATTTTTCCTAATGCCTTCAAAATGTTTTTCTTGGCTTTCCCTGCATATTACTTTTATTAGTAAAGAGCAGGGCAGATCCGGGTCTTGTGGAACCTAAAGTTGATACAATTTAGGAGCCGTCTTTAAGAAAAAGAATGCAAAATTATGAATGCAGTAGTTGTACCTTGGAAGGGGCCTGTACAAAGGAGGAGCATGAACCTCCAGTTTTATTAGCTTTGTGGTAAAACCACTTCAGATAAGCAGTCTCACTTTAAAAGCTTTAGCAAATTTTGCTTCCCCTCTCACTAGAATAAAGTACTAGTTCATGACTTCTATGTAGATGGTATAAACAATAAAAAAAATTACATTTGCAGCTGCAATTCTAATTTTAGTTGTGTGTTACATAATATCACTGCCTTGACTTTTCTCTGGGATAGTACCTCACATTTGAGGATCTCAGAGCACATTGTGAAAATTAACTAATTAAACCTCACAAAACCCCAGAGACATGGGAAAGAGATGTAGCATTACTTCTCCCAGATCTGAAATGCAGCCACCTTGGGGATGAGTGTGGCAGCTGCTTAATAATAAAGTGCAACACCCCATGACAGTTTAGCCAAGACAATTAGTAGTTGTAGTTGGTAATTGTCTCATGAACATTAGACCATCAAGCAGTAAAGACACCAGGATTATTAGTTCATTGCAAATCTAATACATTCTTTTTTAAAAATATATTTTATTGATTATGCTATTACAGTTGTGCCAATTTCCCCCCTTTGTCTCCTTCTGCCTGGTAACCAACCCCCTTCCCTCCATCAATCCTGCCCTTAGTTCATGTCCATGGGTCATGCATATAAATTCTTTGGCTTCTCCATTTCCTACACTATTCTTAACATCCCCTGTCTGTTTTGTACCGAACAATTATGCTTCATAATCCCTGCACTTTTTCCCCCACTCTCCCTCTTCCCCCCTCCCAGCTGATAACCCTCCAAATGATCTCAATATCTATGATTCTGTTCCTGTTTCAGTTGTTTCCTTAGTTTGTTTCTTTAGATTCATTTGCTGATAGTTTTAAGATTTCTGACTTCTTAGTAATTTTGTTCTAATTATTAAAGAAATATATGCACAGTGAAGGTCCAGTTTTCTTTTAGTTTTGTTTTTTGTAGTTCTTCACATTTACACCTTAAAATAGGAAAAGACTATCTTTTTAAAAAAAGTGTAACTTAAGAATAGAGAGTTAATGATAAGATATTTTCTTCAAAAAGTTTTCTGCTGAGCAAAATGAATCAATGATAGTAGAAGTCAGAAGAGCAGCTACCACTAAGGAGGTATTAGCTGGACAGGGGGATGAGAGGGGAAGATTCTGGGAACTAGAAATGCTTTGGATTTCATTTGGGTGGTTGTTATATGGGAATACATACATGTTCACAGACTTTACTGTGTGTGTGTTGTATTTCAATAACAAAGTAAATAACCTAAAAACCATGCTGCTTTTGTCATCACAAGAATGCCAAAAACCCCATGTTGACTATCTGGAAAGTTTTGCGAGAACCAGGGCATATTCAGAAACTAGAGACATGGTACATTTTATTCTCCCCAAAGTATCTTTTCTGTTGTTCAAGTACAGTTGTCTCCAGTTTTCCCCCACCACTCTCCCCACCTCCCACCGTCACTCCTACCCCACTTTAGCTTTGTCTATGGGTCCTTTATACATGTTCCTGGATGACCCTTCCCTTTCTTTCCCCTGTTAACACCCCTCCCCTGTGGTTTCTGTCAGTTGGTTCTTTGTTTCAATGTCTCTGGTTATATTTTGCTTGCTTGTTTGTTTTGCTGATTATGTTCCAGTTAAAGGTGAGATCATATGGTATTTGTCTTTCACCACCTGGCTTATGTCATTAGCATAATGCTCTCCAGCTCTATCCATGCTGTCACAAAAGGTAGGAGCTGCTTCTTTCTTTCTGCTGCATAGAATTCCATTGTGTAAATGTTCCATAGTTTTTTGATTCACTCATTTACTGATGGGCACTTAGGTTACTTCTAGCACTCGGCTATTGTAAATTGTGCTGCTGTGAACATTGGGTGCATAGGCTCTTTTGGATTGGTGTTTCAGGATTCTTAGGATATAATCCTAACAGTGGAATTGCTGGGTCAAAAAGCAGTTCAATTCTTAGTTTTTTGAAGAAATTCCATACTATTTTCCACAGTGGCTGAACCAGTCTGCATTCCCACCAACAATGCACTAGGGTCCCCTTTTCTCCACACCCCTGCCAGCATTTGTTTGTTTTTTTGCTTATGATGGCCATTCTGACCGGTATGAAGTGGTATCTCATTGTGGTTTTAGTTTGCATCTCTCTGATAATTAGTGATTCAACGCAATCCCTATTAAAATACCAATGACATATCTTACATATTTAGAACAAATATTTCAAAATTTGTGTGGAACCATAAACAACCCCAAATAGCCACAGCTATTTTGAGAAAGAAGAACAAAATAGGAGGGAGCACAATACATGATATCAAACTATATTATAAGGCCATTATAATCAAAACAGTCTGGTACTGGCATAAAAACAGACATATGGATCAAAGGAACAGAATAGAGAGCCCAGAATGTCCCTATGGTCAATTAATATTCGACAAAGGGGGCAGAAGCATAAAATCACCTAAAAATAGTCTCTTCAACAAATGGTGTTGGGAGCTATGGACAGCTACATGCAAAAATTAAAACTTTACCACTAACTTACACCATACACAAAAATAAACTCAAGATGGATAAAAGACTTAAATATAAGTTGTGACACCATAAAAGTCCTAGAGGAGAACATAGGCAGGATAATCTGAGATATTCCATGTAGCAATATTTTCACCAATAAGTTCCCTAGAGCAAGGAACATAAAGGAAAGAATAAACAAATGTGACTTCATCAAAATAAAAAGCTTTAGCACAGCTAAAAAAAGAATCAGAAAACATAAAGAAGAAATGAAAGGGAACCAATTCTGTGGGAAAACATATTTGCCGATGATACCTCAGACAAGGGTTTGATCTCTAAAGTATCTTTTATTGTTTTAATTTTAATTTCTTATTGAATTTATTGGGGTGACATTGGTTAATAAAATTATATATGTTTCAGGAACACAATTCTGTATACATCATCTGTATATTGTATTGTGTGTTCACTACCCTAAGTCAAGTCTCCTTCCATCACCATTTATCCTCCCTTTACCCTCTTCTACCTCCCCCTATCCTAGCCTTCCCTCTGGCAATCACCATTCTGTTGTCTGTTACTATGAACCTTTCTTTTATTTCTTTCCTTAATCCCTTCACCCTTCTTACCCAGCCCCCAACCCCTTCCCCTCTGACAAAGTATCTTCCTTCAGAAGAGTTAATTCAGTGTCCTTTATTCCTTTATCTTTTTTGTTCTCCAAAAAAGCTACTTATAATGCTTGGAGGCAGTTGTCTCTCATTGTTCTTGCAATATGATGTATCTCCTCACATGCGCCCTTTACACTTCCCTGGGCATCTAATTTTTCTCTTAGAATTTCATTCCATTTCATTCACCTACATCTTTTCCAGATGCAGGTATAGGGTATGAGTAATCTGAGAACAAGGGGTTGAGAGGCATGTGCAGGGGCAGTTGCCCTGGCTGGCACTAGAAGAAAACAGTGGGAGATTAGGAAGCAGAGAGGATCTGGGCTGCCTTTGACCCTGCGGCATCTGATGTGGTTGTTGGAAAGGTTAAAAACAAGAAGACAGAGCAGCAAGCCCAAGATGGCAGCACCATCTCTGGAGCCTCTAGCAGAGCCAGGGTATCTTCTGCATCTGTGGCAGCACTCCAGGGAGGGACAGACCCTTGGCAGAGTGTCCTAGAACTGCTCTAAGCTAAGGCCCAAAGGCTGAGAGCAGATGTCATGGCAGAGCAGGCACAGGATGAGCCAGAACAGAGGCCTGGGAGTGGGGAAATGGGGGGAAAGGGGAAGAGAAAAAAGCAGGAATGGGGAGAGAGTTGGAGAGAAAGAGGGAGGGGACAGGGAGGGAGGGGGAGAAGGGAAGAGAGACCAATAGGAAGGGAGTCTGACAGGAAGAAAGTCAGGAAGAAAGAAAGACACACAGAAAGAAGAAAGAAAGCTGAAGGGGGGGAGCTTTAGAGACAAAATGGGAAAAATGTTTTTCTACTGTTATTTTCAGGGAAGCTTAAATACATGAACACTACCCTGACTATTAACTTGCCAGAACATATTACACCAATAATGCTTGGTTCCAGTTCTTTTGGCTTAGAGAGTAGAAAAGTGAAGATTGGCCACTGTCAGACTGCATGTTCATAGTCTTTTCAAAGGAAAAGTAGCCCTTGTGCTAATCTTTGGCCTTCAGTTGTAGCTAATTGCAGTCTTTTCCACATTTTATCTTAAAATCATTTGAAAGCCTGCCATCCAGGAAGTTGATAATCAGTTGTTTGTAAACTTCAAAGGGGAATTCTATGAAAGGATCACATAACAACTGGCTATGTCTAGGGCCTCCTGGGTGCCAGGCCCAGGTGAGGTCCATCACTGGCATCATTTTATCTCCATCATGTGGATGAAGGCTTGGAGAGGTGAGAATTGGGGTGGGCTGTGAAGACCCTGTTCTTCCTACCTCATGGTGCTGCTGTCTGCAATATAATTCTTTAGGTTGCAATTTAGAAACACATTACTGTGCTGTTTCTAATTTTATGTGGTTCTGCAGATATGTATCATCTGTTTTCTGACCTTATGCCTCTCCCTCTCTCTCTCTCTGTCTCTCAAAGATGCTGAGCTCAGGAGTAGCAGCCAGGATTCCCAGAAAATAGTCGAGGAGCCACAGGAACCTGTCATTCCAGAAGGCAGAGAAAGGGAAAGTGTTCAGGTAACGGAGATCATTCACCCATGCCTGGGGCATGGGATAGTCCTAGGGGCTGCTTGGGTGGTCACAGTTGTGGGTGGTTCTATTGTTCCGGTTATTTGAGAAGTTCTAACTTCTGATGCCACGAAGGCCCAACTAGCACTGGGAGCACTAAGGTCGAGGAGAGAGTAAGCCCAGAGGAAACAGAGGCTGTGTGTTTGTAATAGACATGGTAGAGCCTCACTGCTATCTTTAGGAATATAGCTCAGAATGGAATTTCATCCCTTCTTTACCTTCCTTCTCACCCATTCCCTGATTTCAGGAGGCTGAGGTTGATAAAGCTACTCACTTAAACCCAGTTAAAAAGTTCAGACTTTCTTTTACACAGTATCCATACACTCAAATAATACACTTTCCTTCCTGCCCAATTGGACCCTGCAATTGGAAGCTGTGTGGACTACACAGATGTCTACACAGCTTCCTGGAGAGCTATTAGCTCCATTGTCCTGGCTTGGCCTCAGCAGGAGCCCTTCCCCCTTCTGCTGCCAGGTGACATTGATAGTACTCCGCTTCTGCAGCCCTTACCTAAAAAAAGGGACCTACCTACACCAAAGCGGGCCATGGGCTCACTGCTGGGATGACATTGTCAGCCTGGTCCGTCGTCAGCACTGTGTATGGCCAGACTCCCAGGGTGCATTTTACTACACAGTTCCTTCAGCTTCTGTTGTTCCTGACTCCTCCATCCAGCTAGGCCTGGAACCCATTCCTGAGCCCAGCATGGGGGACAAGTGTAGTGCCCAACTTGCTTTCATTTGTCCTTTCCAGTCTTAGACAAAAAACTGATGCAAAGAAAATCTTGGGGAGAAGAAGGAGGGAGGACATTTTTCTTAGCTCTAGGCCACCTGGCTTATCCTCTCAAGTTTTATATTGTTTCTATGGAAAATGCATTCTTATCCCACAAACCACAAAGGAGCATTGGTAGCTGGTTAGATGTTGTATTTCAAGTGCTGACTTAGTCTGCACAGAGATTGAGCTCTCAGAATGGTCAGGCACTTTCCTTAGTGCTGAAAGATTAATCACAGATTGGACATTGCAATAAAAAAAGATTAGTGAACTTAAAATAGAAATGAGAATTTTAAAAAAGATCAATGTGTCAGTGAGCTGTAGGATAACTTCAGGTATCTAATATGTATATAATTGGAGTTCATTTAAAAAATGGGAGAGAAAGTTGGAACAAAAACATTTGAAGAAGTAATAACTAAAAAAATTCTAAATTTTATGAAAACAATAAACCAATATTCACAAACTCAACAAATAGCAAGCACAAGGAACATGAGAAAAATATACCATACAACCATAATCAAATAGTGGAAAAATAGTGATAAAGAGAACGTCTTCAATTGGATGGTGGTTATTTTAGAAAAATCTATAGCTAACATCATACTTAATGGTAAAAGACTGAATACTTTCCACCAAGGTCAGGAACCAAGCATGAATGTCCTCTCACCACTTCTATTCAAAGTTGTACTAAAGGTTCAAGCCAGTGCAAAAAGACAAGAAAAGAAATAAAAGGCATCTAGATTGAAAAAGAAGAATTAAGACTCTCTTTTATTTGAAGATAATCATCTAGAGTCTACAAAACAGCTACTAGAACTAATAAGTACTTTGGCAAGTTGCTAAATATATGCAAAATTAATATGCAATGAACAAATAGAAATTGAGATAAATATTATTTACAATAGTACAAATGCACAAAATACTTAGAGATAAATCTGACAAAAGATGCTTAAAACTTGTGCATACTGAAAAATACAAAATGTTTCTGAGAGAATATAATAGGACTTAAATAATTGGAGCGATATCCTGATTTCCCATGTTCATGGTTTTGAAGAGTCAGTATTGCCAAAATGTATATTTTTCCCACATTGATTAATGTGATTCCTGTCAAAATTTCAGGAGTAATTTTTATAGAAATTGAAAAATTGATTGCAAAATTCATATGTAAATGAAAAGGACTTATTTAGCCTAAACAACTTTGGAAAAAGAACAAAGTTGTAGGACCAATACTTCTGATTTCAAAACTTACTATGAATTTCTTGTGATTAAGACAGTGTAATAATGATGTCAAGGTCAACAAATAAATGAGTGGAGCAGAACAGAAGATGCATGTATAGACTCAGCATATAATCTATAATGATAAAAAGTGGATCATTGCTTGCATGGGATTGCAGAGTGGCACCGGGTGGGAGGAGGGCACATAGAAACACAGGAGCTTTTAGGAGTGACGTGTATACTCATTATTTTTATTGTGATAGTTTTATGGGTGCATACATAAAGGTCAAAACTTTTCAAAAGGTACACTTTAAATATATGCAGTTTACTATATATCACTTATATCTCACTTAAGCAGTTTTAAAAACCTAGTGCAGATTTCAATTTGCACAGGAGAATAAAAGTATTTTATGTTAGTTATTATTACTAACATCTACAGAGAATTAGGAGTGCCAGCATTGTGCTAAGTAGGTATCTATCTTATCTATTTATCCTTATTTTATTTTCATAACAACCTTATGAAGTAAGTGATGCTCTTAACTCCTTTATTCAGATGAGGAAACTGAGGGCCCATAACATTTTCACTGCCATACAACCAATAAGCATTGGAGCCAGGATCTGAGTCCAGGCAGTTTGCTTCAAAGCTCAGGCTCTGAGCCACTCTGAGAGTTGACTAATTCCGATGTTTTGCCATTGTTGTTTGCGGGAAAAAAATCACAGAAGAAGCTACAATTGAGGAATTTTAACCAATAGTCCAAAATGGTACTAGTGAAATAGAGGTAGGGCTTGTGCAGAGCTTTGCGTGCTGTCTGGTTGGCCCCCACACGGTTCACTCCTTGCCACCTGAATCTGTGACCTTTTCTCCTCCAGGCTCCCTGAATCTCTCTACAAGTTTACATTTGCCACCTCCTTTTGGACTTACTCCACAAAAGCTCCCTTGATTAACTTTTACTTTATTGTGATTAATCCTCTATTCTGTCTTCCACAGCTCAGACCTAGAATTTACAGTTTCTACATAAATTATTTACAAAAATTTCAGTAATTAGAGTTTTTCTCTTTTGCCCCATTGTCCACAGAGAAAACACTTTGTAGGGGCAAAACATTTGTAAGAATTTTTTTGCAACTATATGTATCATATGTCCATACATATTCTAACACACATATATTTAATATGTGTTGTATATCATTCATCTGCATCCTTGGTTCTAGTAACTGCTTCTTCCTGTGACAGATTCAGGCCAAGGGGTGGTAGCATCTTCTACCAGTTGCTATCCGTGGGCACTTTCTCATCTTTATTGGTTTTCCTTCACCCTGCACACACCTTCACACATGGTCCTTTGTTAAACCAGCTTTATCCACTCCATTGCTATATATGGTCTGTTTCCTGCTGGAAACCTGAGGATTCAGGTAGAAATCGGCAGGGCTCTGTGGACCATGCTCTGGATTTTGAACTTTTCCTAAGGAGCAGAGGAAGGCTATGAAGGTTTTAAGTGGGAGATTGATATGATCAGACATTCTCATTCCCCAGTGATGGCCAGTTCCAAACTTCCAGTGGATTCCCAAGTGCCTCTTGTTGTTAGGCCAGCTGACTCAGAATGAATCAGCCCCAAAATCTACAGAGCCCTTGAAGGGGGAACAGGGAACAGGAAATTGAGTCACCTCCATGGAGGTCCTGGGACAAATTCACTGAATGTTAATCTCGGATACTTGAATTCTGAGGGAAGGGAGATTATTGCTCCTCTTCAGAACTGAGCAATTAGGTCTTTAGAGAGGTCAGCTAGAGATAAAAATACCACTTAATTATGGCTAAACCTGACCTTGAGAGCAAAGTTTAGATGTGTAACAAAAATGGACTTACTTCCTCCAACTGAATCAAATGTACACACCTAGCAATAGGCAGGCCTCACCCTTAGGGCAGAGTCTGCCCTCCTGGACTTAGTGCATGGAGGAGACAAGAACGCATGGATCTTGGAGCAGGATGTGCTGCTGGAAACAGAGTGTGCTAGGCAGGCACAGGGTCAATTTTCTGTATCTCACTTCAGCATACACCGTGGGTCCCCTACCCATATACCTCTGGCACTGCTCATTCCTCAGCACCCTGAGAAGGAGGAGTTCAAGTACCTGGTTTTTCTCTGCTGTTGTGCCTTCAGGCAGGTCAGAATCTTTAGGGGAGCAGCCATCAGCTAATGACTGAAGTCAGCTGGAGAGTCAGTGTCCCAGTTTCTTTGCCTCTTAGGGGGGGTATTTCATGGTCTCCAAGAGATCTTGGTGGAAATGGGTCCACAGTGGTAATCCACTCATTAAACATTCTGTGTTGGTGTCCTTCCCTTCCTCGCCTCACTTCCCCATTCCCTTCACAGAATTTCCTGTTATTACTGCCCAGATAAAGTTAGCTCTGAGTTTGCTTCTGTGGAAACACACATTAAGGCATTTACTCCCCATGCTTTGGGGAAGGAGAAAGCCAGACATACAGCAGAGGGGAACAGTTTTCTCTTCAATATTTCCGAAATGGTAACCATTCCTTTGGGAACCCAAACAAGGATGTGGTGGGGGCACAGGACAGTCCTCATTGCATTCGATACCGGAACCCCAGAGGGCATCTGGGTCAGTCAACAAGGTGAATATATTTCCCATGTTTATCTCCTTTTCCTTCTGGGGAAAAAAAGAACACTGAACTGACAAATGACTGTAAAGGAATTAAAAGGGCCTGTATTTACAAAGACTATGAGACTGGGAGAGGAGATGTTGCAAGATGAACACTTTAAAAATGTTTCAAGTGAAAATCAATGGTGGAGTTTACACTGGCTTAGTACTGCTGAGAAAGGTGAAACTCGGGACCTAGAGCTTCTGTGGAAGGTGGGGCAACGACTGGTCTGAAACATGGGGTCTGCTTGACTGTATGCTCTGGAGGGTTGGGGGCACTAGGTTCTTTGCGAACAGCACTTAACTTGCCATCTGTCTCCCAAGTAAAACAACCAGATGACTATTCTTTAGAGAGATTGAACAGAAGCAGCTCCAAATTCAGGTTCAGATTGTACATGAGGCTGTGTAATAGGGAACATAGAGAATAGAAGAATAAGTGGAATTTTCTATTTCAAATGGAGTAACCTCTGAACCTCTCCTCCTGGCATCTTACCCAAATGCCAAAATTCAGGTCTCTGTATTAGTTTTTTTTATTACTACTGTAACAAATTACCACAAGTTTAGTGGCTTAAGACAACATAAATGTGTTGACTTGCAGTTCTGGATGTCAGACACCCAAATAGGTCTTATTGTGCTAAGATCCAGGTGCAGCCAGGGCCCTATTCCTACTGGAGGCTCTAGGAGAGAATTTATTCCCTTGCCAGCTTCTAGAAACCAGTTGCATTCCTTGGCATGTAGTCCCTCTCTCCATTTTCAAAGCTGGTAGCATGACATCTTCCAGTATCTCTTTGACTCCAACCCTTCTACCTTTCTTTTACAAGGAAGGATTCTTATGCTTTGGGCCTACCCAGGTAATCTAAAATAATCTCCTTGTCTCAAAATCTTCAATTTAATAACATCTGCAAAGTCTCTTTTACCCTGTCAAGTAACGTCAACAGGTTCTGGGGATTAGGCTATGCACATCTTTGGAGACCACAATTTTGCCTACCAAGTACCTCATGTAGGTGATTGAAGGACTTAATTCCCCTGGAAACCTGACAGGCCCACAGAAAAGGCATCCAAATAATGTCCCTGGAGGTAATTGCCTAGTAAAATGCCAGGTCTGTATTTGATCCCCCCCATGAAGTGCCTTGTTAGCTGTTGAGTCTTTTGCTACCTACCAAGCACAGTTAATTTTAGGAAGCTAGAAAAGTGCTTTAGTGATAAAAGGGCATAAACCATGAACAGAGAAGACAATGAAAAGACCTGGAACTTAAATAGCAGCTGTAAAAAAAAAGAATGCAGGTAGTGTAGCTGGCAGGTGAGCAAGGCTAGATCAGAGGAAGGGGAGAGACTAAATGAAGTCATATACCTATAGTTTTCCGACCATAAGATGCACCTAGGTTTTAGAGGAGGAAAATAGGAAGAATATTTTTGAAAATTGTGGTAAAATATTTAATAACATAATATTTCACCAATGTAAATATAAACAGAACTCAACAGCAGCATTAACAAACATTATTCCTCCCAATTTGGGGGAGGGAGGGTGCATCTTATAGTCCAAAAATATGGCATTATCTCAAATGCTTGGTTGTTTGGAAAATAATATTGACAAACATGTGACAAATCTGACAAAGCATGTGAAAAAAAAATTAGGAAACCAAGAGAATCAAAACAAAGTTCACAGATGAGAACACAGTTATATCACACTTCTTTCCCCAGTAATAGTGATACCTACATATTCATAATGATGTAAAATATTTACCATTTTAACCATGAATTGTGCTATAATTATATTCAAGGATGAGGGGATAAGATATGGGGAAGAGGGTAGTATAAGGGCATTACATCCAAAAAGGAATTTCAACACTGATGAATTAAGAAATAACAGCATAAGCACATATTCAAAAATATAGAGACAAATAGCAAAAGAAATGAGAAAGTGGAGAGTGCTAGCTAATGGGGAGAGGAGCTTGGGGGGTCAGGGGCCTGCTGATTTTTCTTTTTAAGTTTTTACTGCAAGTATTATTTTAATTTTTACTATATACATGTATTACTTTGATTTAAAAGAACTCCAACAAGGATCTCAGAAAGAATCATTTTCCTCTAACTGAGCTATAACATCTTCTTAGATACCCTTAAAAAGAGGCCAAAAGGACTCAGTGCTAAGTTTCCTGGTGGCTATGGGCAGTTGGACCTCCCGAGCTCCACCTTACTACCAAACCACCTGAATAGTCCCAAGATCCAAAAGTTCTTGTAGCACAAACTCACAATGAAAACACTTTGGGGGACAGAGGTATTTTATTTATGGAATTAACATGTATATAATACTACTATGTTCTAACCTCTACCAGTGATGCAGTTAAAATATGCCTCCTATATCAAAGGCCAACTGAAACCATTTTTTTTTTTTACCTTAATGGGAGACCCTGTTTCAAACCTTTTTATAAATTTTTAATATCTTATTAAGAACATCTCCTTAAAACTAGGCCTGGCTCAGGATAATTTGTTTCAGGTAAGATAGTTGTATTCATCCTAGAAATGTAGAGATGGTGTGACTACTAATCCATTAAACTGCAGAAAATGAATAGGATTCCCACATGGTTCCTCCTCTCTCCTTGCTCTAGGACTTCAGAAATCTTGGTCAAGTCCTAGATACTGAAGATACCAATTACTGTGTCAGTAATATGAGCTCAACATCCATCTCACTGCCTGAGGAGACCAATTACTTCCGCCCTATCTACATGGGAGCCTCTTCTGCTTTTTGTATTCAGCTGTTTTGTATTGATGAGAAGCATGAAGCAAGGCAAGTATTGATCCCCAGGTTGTCTATTATGGTAAGATACTTATGGTGTTGGTGGCACAGCATTTTAGTATTTCAGAGCCAGAGGTTTCCAAACCTAGCCACACATCCTAATCTCCTGGGAAGCTTTTTTAAAAGCACAGGTTCCTTGACCCCATTCCCAGAGATTCCAGTCCATGAAATTTGAGTAGGCTCATAGCACTGGGCTCTCCAGGGTCTGACTTACTTATGTCACAGTTGGGGATATGGAAAATTATCACTTATATAACCATGTGCTGCTTCCCATTCTCTAAAGTTTTCATTTTGGAGAAACTTTGGATTTAGGTGCTGCTTGTCTGAAGGTTTTGATTTTGTTGTTGCAAGTAACAGAAAATTCAACTCAATCTAGATTTGAAAAAAAGTAGAATAATTGCCTTACATAACAAAGGATAAGTCCAGTGTCAGGACTGATTTTCAGTATGGCTTGATTGAGGACTTACATAACCCAATCAAGGACCAAGTTTCTCTATCACCTCCCAGCTCTGGTCCTCTGCTGCTGGCCCCATTCTCACAGCATTGTCTCCATCTGGGGCTAAAAACTGGACAGTAGGCTCAGGCTGTGCACCAAAAGCTCATGAGGAAGACACTTTGGTTTGGGCTTAGCTTTCCAGCCAAAGCCCCATTGGGTCTGATCAGGCTGTGTGCTCATTGTTGATCTGATGGCAGGGACTAGGCTAAACAGCTTAGTCCTTATCTCATGCTCCCCGCAGGATCTGGGGCTATAGCTTCAACCAGAGGTAATCTGAGAAAGGGTTAGTGGAACACCAAACAACAATCTAGGGCAACTGCTGGAAGGAGGAGTCATGGTGCCAACGCAGATGATTGAACCATCCTACTTCCTGTCCCTCCAGAACATCTATGTGTTCAGTACTTGCTGCCCCTTGTAATTTGAACATGAACCCCTACCCTCAATGCCTAGATTTCACACCTTCTTTAGGGTGCCCACATACTCCACCATTTTGTCCCCAATCTCAAAGAGGAATAGACTGGCCCATTTGGTATACTGGAATGTTCTGGAACATCTTTTAGGTGACCAAGAGCACTGCCGGACATTTCCTTTTAGAGGATGTATTTAAACACATTCCCAGTCTCCTGGCCTTATTTAGAACTATGTTTTACTTATACTTTTTTCCTCTTAAATTTTAAATTTCTTTGGATACCTGGAAGGTTGAAAAGGAAATCCTTTTCATTTAATTATAGTATAGACATCTAAAAAGCCTATAAACCCTTCTAAATTTGTTGTGTATGTTTGCTTTCCCCTGTGCATTCAGATATGATTGTGCTTAGAATGTGATTTTTGAATTTTCAGACAGAAATTCAGTGACCCACTATGGTTTGCCTGCGAATATACATCTGCAGCTGGTATATATCTTTTGCATATAAGAAAGATCAGAGTAGCTTATAATATGCCCACGTCTACCCCTCCTCCTCATCTTTTCTAAAAAGGCAGGGAGGGAGCATGTTCACAGAGTGACTGTTTTGCTTTTTGAATGTGCAGAGATTATTAATTGCAATAATAGTACCTTTAGTTCTAGAAAAATACTTTATTACAGATGTATGAAGCTTATGACTTCTGCAACTGATTAAGGTTCAGCCAGACACAGATTCTGACTAGTGGTTGGCTAATCACTGCCTGAGGGGGAGAAAGTGGTAAAAAATCTTAAATATATACTGAACTGATTTGTTTGCAGGTCAGTGACAATACCTGCTCTTTTGTTTATAGGTCACTGGACTTCATGGATTTTGTTTTCAGTCTCTTTCCTGTAAGTACATGCTGAATTTTGAGTAACGTAATTGGTTTTGTAAGCTAGAAAAGCGAAATGCCATATTCATTGTCCAGACATTTAAAATTCTATGAATGTAGGGGTTTCATCTGTTTCTGTGTTCTGATAATAAGGATGACTGACATGTCATGAACTCTTAAAAATAGAAAATATTGTCACTTTTGTTAATTTTTCAGTCATGCTGTTTTAATGGTTTTCATTTAATGCATAATTTCTTTTTGAGATAGCATGACCAGTGTTATCTTTTTCAAGAATCAAATCATTAATAGAATGCTAGTATAACATGAAAATGTTAGAAATTACACTGAAGTGAATTAGACTATTGTATTATTTTATAGATTACATTAGCTCAAGAAATTCTGAAACCATTAAATTGCCTTTGTGAGGATAGGAAAGTGAGTACTTGTGGTTGATTTTCTGCTTGGTCCTGCCTTAATGCCTGCTGTGTAGGAGGGGCTCCCCCCAGGCAAACATCCATGTGCAAATAAGATACTCCATTTCAGGAACTCCTGGCCTCTTTCTCCATTTTTGTTTCATTGTTGTCAAGGGATGGAGATTCTAACCAACCTTTTATCAGGGTGTTGGAAGGAAGAAAGTGGGAAGAGAGATAACTGAAGAACAGAATGGGTTTTTATAAAAGCTTTTTCCATGCTGGCCTGTCAGTTAACAACCGTACTTCAGTTGGCTAATTAATAGCAAAGTATCTACTTTATTTTGCCCAGATATTCTTTATCCTGAAGCAAAAAACAAATACAGTTTAATTATCTTACCTGAAAGGTATGTGATCATAGATTGTATTTCCTCATTTTTAATATAATGAAATTGTGCAATAGTGTTTTCCATCATATTTTTTGTGTTAATATTAGGGCATTTTGCAGCTCATAAAACAATGTAGATTACCCTAAAACAGGATTAATGCAGTTGATTTCCCTCAGAAATGCCTCAACGTAATTCCACTAAGTTTATTCATTTCTATTTTGAAGAACATGTAAAGGCAGATCTTCAGCATTACAAAAGCAGTGCTGGATTTAAAAAGTTAAAAGACATGTTTATTTTAAATTCAATTTTATTTCAGGATATGGGAAACAGGAACAAGATATCTTTATTATATCATTCATAGAACTTGAGGTTCAAGTCAAAGCAACTCATTATAGTCTCCTTCTCCCAGAGGAAGCCCACTGGGACTTGAAAACCAGTCCTTATTTTCAGCTCCCGGCATTCAATAACTTGATACTAAAGTCCCCAAAAGGAGCTGTGTTATTTTGCTGCAAAAAAGGAAGATTAGGTCAAACAATGGTTCACTCCTTTGGGCTGCACAAATGTCCCCAGGGTTTTACATTAGCACAAGTAATACCTTCACAGGGTTCAGGAGGAGGCCAGATCCCAAAGGGACAAATTAGCTTTGGGAAGATCAGGCTGCTTCTGCAGGCACCTGACAGAGGGTTAAGTGGGATGTATGGAGCACAGACAGTCTGCGGCACCACTGTCTGACACACAGTAAAATTGAGCCAAATAAGTAGTTGTTCTAAATGTTCCATCAGCCACATTAAAAAAAGTAAAAAGACACAGGTGAACTCCAATTTAATAATATATTTTATTTAACTCAATATGTCCAAAATTTAATCATTTCAACATGTAATCAGAATGAAAAATTATTAGTGAGATATTTTACACTCTTATTTTCAGTTTTTGAAATCCAGTGTTTACTCTAAACTTACAGTTTATATCAATACAATCAGTAACTTTTCATCAGTTGATCTGCATTATATTTTCTTTTTTTAGTATTTTTTATTGTTTATGCTATTACACTTGTCCCTGGTTTTTCTCCCTTTGACCTCCTCTACTCAGTCCTCATCCCCACCTTCAAGCAATCCCCTCATTGTTGTCCGTGTTCATAGGTCATACATATATGTTCTTAGGCTAATCCCTTCAGCATCTATCTTTCATCTGGTCCCCACTCCCCTTCTGCCAGCTGTCAATTAATTCCATGTAACTGTCCTCCTGTTCCTATTTTATTTGTTAGTATATTTTGTGCACTACATTCTACATATAACTGAGATCATACAGTATTTTTCTTTCACTGCATGGCTTATTTCACTTAGCATAATATTCTCCAGGTCCATCCATGCCGTTGCAAAAGGTAAGAGTTCCCTCTTTTTTACTACTGTGTAGTATTCCATTGCATAAGTGTACCACAGCTTTCTTTTTTAAAATTATATTTTATTGATTGTGCTATTACAGTTGTCCCATTTTCCCCCCTTCATTCTCCTACACCCTGCACACCCCCTCCCACCCACATTCCCCCCTTTTAGTTCATGTCCATGTGTCATAAGTTCTTTAGCTTCTACTTTTCCCACACTATTCTTGCCCCTCCCCCTTTTTATTTTCTACCCACCATCTATACTACTTATTCTCTGTACCTTTTCCCCCTCTCTCCTCCTCCCACTCTCTTGTTGCTAACCCTTCATGTGATCTCCATTTCTGTGTTTCTGTTCCTGTTCTAGCTGTTTGCTTTGTGTGCATTTGTTTTAGGTGTGGTTGTTAATATCTGTGAGTTTGCTGTTTTTTTTACTGTCCTATATTTTATATTCTTTTTCTTAGATAAGTCCCTTTAACATTTCATATAATAAGGGCTTGGTGATGATGAACTCCTTTAACTTGACCTTATCTGAGAAGAGCTTTATCTTCCCTTCCATTCTAAAGGACAGCTTTGCTGGATAGAGCAAACTTGGATGGAGGTCCTTGACTTTTCATGACTTGGAATACTTCTTTCCAGCCCTTTCTTTCCTGTAAGGTCTCTTTTGAGAAATCCGCTGAGAGTCTGATGGGAACTCCTTTGCAGGTGACTGTCCCCTTATCCCTTGCTGCTTCTAGAATTCTCTCCTTCATTTTAATCTTGGCTAATGTAATTATGATATCTTGGTGTGTTCCTCCTTGGGTCCACCTTCTTTGGGACTCTCTGAGCTTTCTGGACTTCCTGGAAGTCTATTTCCTTTGCCAGATTGGGGAAGTTCTCCTTTATTATTTGTCCAAATAAGTTTTCCACTTGTTGCTCTTCCTCTTCCCCTTCTGGTACCCTTATAATTCGGATGTTGGGACGTTTAAAGATGTCCTGGAGGCTCCTAAGCCTCTCCTCATTTTTTTTGAATTCTTGTTTCTTCATTCTTTTCTGATTGGATGCTTCTTTCTTCCTTCTGGTCCACTCCATTGATTTGAGTCACAGTTTTCCTCCCATCACTATTGGTTCCCTGTGCGTTTTTCTTCATTTCACTTATTGTAGCCTTCATTTGTTAATCTAATTTGCGACCCAAATCAACCAATTCTGTGATCTTCCTAATCACCAGTGCTTTGAACTTTGCATCTGATAGGTTGGCTATCTCTTGGTTGCTTAGATGAATTAGCTCTGGGGCTTCGATCTGTTCTCCTGTTTGAGCCATTTTTGTTTTGTTTTGTTTTGTTTTGTTTTGTTTTTTTTTTTTGGGGGGGTCTGGTTGTGCCTGTTACGTATTGAGGGACAGAGCCTTAGGTGTTCACCAGGGCAGGGCAACCCAGTCGCTGGGTTGTGATGCTGGGTGTGGGGGTGGGGTATGAAAGGGAACAATGGCGCTTGCTCTGCTCTCTCTCTCAGATTCCAGTCCCTTCCACCGCTTTTCCCAAGCAAATTGGGCCCTTCTGCTGATGATTTCCATGTGGGTGGGCTTGTGTACATTCTAGGACCCTGTGGATCTCTCCAACAAACTCTTCTGTGAGGTTGGGAGTCTCTCCCAGCACCTCAATCCCCACAAGTGTTTTCAATCGTTGCTTTTAGGCTTTATTTCCCAGTGCTGGGGCCCTGCATTGCACAGTCTCTCTCGCTGCCCATTTTCCCCTGGTTTATCTGCGCGCGAATGTGTGACGTCGGTCAACCACCTTGTGTGCCTCACTTGGTCTGCTCATTGGTTCCCTGTGCTCAGTAACCGCCACCTGTGCGCCTCGGGCGTGCCAACCGCTGCCTGCGCATCTAGGACCACTAGCCACTGCTTTTTCCTGCCCCAACCCCTCTCCACTGGCCGCCGACTCTGCCCCTCTTACTCGTCTGGGTGAATTGTTGTCAGACTTCTGTACAACTCAATTTTCTATCCGTTCTGGTTGTGTTTTTTTTTGGTTCTATATTTTTGTTGTCCTTAATTTTGGTTGTGAGAGGAGGCACAGTGTGTCCACCTACACCTCCATCTTCGCCGGAAGTCTCTTGAACCTGTACCACAACTTTCTTATCCATTCTTCTACTGATGGGCACTTAAGCTGTTTCCAGATCTTGGCTATTTTCAGTAACGGTGCTATGAACATAGTGGTCCATATTTTTTTAAATTGGTATTTCTGGGTTGTTAGGATATATTCCCAGAAATTGGAACATTGGGTCAAAAGGGGGTTCCATTTTCAATTATTTCAGGATACTCCATACTGTTTTCCACACTGGCTGCACCAGTCTGCATTGCCACCAACAGTGCACTAGGGTTCCCTTTTCTCTACAACCTCTCCAGCACTTGTTGTTTGATACTTATTGATAGTATCCAGTCTTACAGGTATGAGGTGATATCTCACTGTGGCTTTAATTTGCATCTCTGTGATGATTAGAGATGTTGACCATTTTTTCATATGTCTTTGGGTCATCGGTATATCTTCTTTGGAGAAGTGCCTATTCACATCCTTTGCCCATTTTTTAAAATTTGATTGTTTGTCTTCCTGGTTTTGAGTTGTATAATTCTTTGTATATTTTGGAGATTAAACCGTTATCAGATGTATCATTGGTGATGATACCCTCTCAGATGTATCTCAGATGTATCATACCCTCTCAAATACAGTGGGTTCCCTTTTGATAAAAAGGTTGCTAATGGTTTCTTTAGCATGTAGAAGCTCTTTAATTTGATGTAGTTCCATTTGTTTATTTTTTCCTTTGTTTCCCTTACCCGAGGAGATATATCAGCAAAAATACTGCTTTGTGAGATATCTGAGATTTTAGTGCCTGTGTTTTCTTCTATGATCTTTATGGATTTGTGATTTACATTTAAATCTTTTATCTATTTTGAGTTTATTCTTGTGTATGGTATAAGATGGTGGTATTCTGGTTTCATTTATTTGCATGTACCAGTCCAGTTTTCCTAACATCATTTATTGAAGAGACTGTCTTTACTCCATTATATGCTTATGCCTCCTTTGTCAAATATCAATTGAACATAAACATGTGGGTTAATATCTGGGCTCTCTCCTCTGTTCCATTTACCTATATTTCTGTTCTTATGCCAATACCAGAGTGTTTTGATTATAGTAGCCTTATAGTTTGGTATCAGTCACTATGATACCTGCAACTTTGTTCTTTTTTCTCAAGATTGCTGAAGCTATTCAGGGTCTTCTTTGGTTCCATATAAATTGTTGGAATGTTTGTTTTGGATGTGTGAAATATGCCATTGGTATTTTAATAGGAATTGTGTTAAATCTATAGATTGCTTTGGACAGTATGGACATTTTAATGATGTTAATTCTTTCAATCCATGAATACAGTATGTGCATCTACTTACTTCATCTTCCTCAGTTTCTTTCTTAAGTGTCCTGTAGTTTTCTGGGTACAGGTCTTTTACTTCCTTGGTTAAATTTATTCCTAGGTACCTTATTTTTTTTCTTGCAAATAGTAAATGGGATTGTTTCTCCTTTAAACACTTCATTATTGGTGTATAAAAAAGCCATTGATTTCCAAGTATTGGTTTTGTATCCTGCTACTTTGCCAAATTCATTTATTTGGTCTAGTGGGGTTTTTTGTTGGAGTCCTTAGGGTTTCTTCTGTACAATAGGATGTTATCTGCAAATAATGATAGTTTTTACTTCCGCTTTCCAATTTGGGTAACTTTTATTTCTTCTTCTTGTCAGATCACTGTGGCTAGCACTTCCAGTACTGTGTTGAGTAAGAGTGGTGAAAATGGTCATCCCTGTCTTTTTCCTGAATTAAGGGAAATGCTCTTAGTTTTTTCCTAATTGAGTATGATGTTGGCTGTAGGTTTTTTTAAATATATTTTATTGATTATGGTATTACAGGTGTCCCATTTTCTTTTCCCCTTAATTCTCCTCCACTCTGTACCCCACCTCCCACCATCACTCTACCACTTTAGTTCATGCCCATGGGTCATACATTTAAATTCTTTGGCTTCTCCATTTCCCATAGTATTCTTAACTTTTCCCATCTGTTTTGTACCTACTGTTTATGCTTCTTATTCTCTGTACCTTTTCCCCTATTCGCCTCCCTCAGCCTCCCTGCTGATAATCCTCCATGTGATCTCCATTTCTGTGGATCTGTTCCAGTTCTAGTTGTTTGCTTGCTTCATTTTTGTTTTGTTTTTTTTTAGGTTTGATTGTAGGTAGTTGTGACTTTGTTGTCAGTTTACTGTTCATAGTTTTATTTTCTTTTTCATACATAAGTCCTTTTAACATTTCATGTAAGGGCTTGGTGATGATGAACTCCTTTACCTTGACCTTATTGGTAAGCACTTTATCTGCCCTCTAATTCTAAATGATAGTTTTGCTGGATACAGTAATCTTGGATGGAGGCCCTTGCCTTTCATGACTTCAAATACTTCTTTCCAGCCTCTTCTTGCCTGCAGGGTTTCTTTTGAGAAATCAGCTGATAATCTTATGGAAATACCTTTGTAGGTAACTCTCTCCTTTTCTCTTGCTGCTTTTAAGATTGTCTACTTATCTTTAATCTTTGGTAACTTAATTATGATGTACGTATGTGTATGCTTCCTTGGTTCCAACTTTTTTGGGACTCTCTGAGCTTTCTTGACTGTCTGGAAGTCAATTTCCTTTACCATATTAAGGAAGTTCTCCTTCATTATGTTTTCCTTTTTTAAATTTCATTTATAAATATATTTTATTGATTATGCTATTACAGTTATCCCATTATCCCACCTTTTTTCCCCTGTACCCTGCAGCCCCCCTCTCATTCACATCCTGCCCCCCTTAGTTCATGTCCATGGATCATACATAAAACTTCTTTGGCTTCAACATTTCCTATACTATTCTTAACCTCCCCCTGTCTATTTTGTACCTACTATTTATGCTTCTTATTTCCTGTACCTTTTTTTCCCATTCTCCCCCCATCCTTCCCCTCTGATAACCCTCCATTTGATCTCCATTTTGGGGCTTCTGTTCCTGTTCTAGCTGTTTGCTTAGTTTGTTTTTGCTTTTTTTTTTAGGTTTGGTTGTTGATAGTTGTGAGTTCATTGGTATTTACTGTTCATAATTGTGATCTTCTTTTCCTTAGATAATGCGTTTTAACATTTCATGTAATAAGGGCTTGGTGATGATGAACTCCTTTAACTTTATCTGGAAAGCACTTTATCTGCCCTTCCATTCTAAATGATAGCTTTGCTGAATAGAGTAATCTTGGATGGAGGCCCTTGCCTTTCATGACTTGGAATACTTCTTTCCAGCCCCTTCTTGCCTGGAAGGTCTCTGAGAAATCAGCTGACAGTCTGATGGGAACTCCTTTGTAGGTAACTGTCTTCTTTTCTCTTGCTGCTTCTAAGATTCTCTCCTTATTTTTAATCTTGGCTAATGTAATTATGATGTGCCTTGGTGTGTTCCTCCTTGGGTCCACGTTCTTTGGGACTCTCTGAGCTTCCTGGACTTCCTGGAAGTCTGTTTCCTTTGCCAGATTAAGGAAGCTTTTCATTATTCTTTTAAATAAGTTTTTGATTTTTGTTCTTCCTCTTCTCCTGGCAACCTTGTGATTTGGACATTGGGACATTTAAAGTTGTCCTGTAGGTCCCTAAGCCTCTCATATTTTTGAATTCTTGTTTCCTCATTCTGTTCTGGTTGAATGTTTATTTCTTCCTTCTGCTCCAAACCATTGATGTAAGGCCTAGTTTCCTTCCCTTCACTGTTGGTTCCCTGCAAATTTTCCTTTAATTCACTTTTCATAGCCTTCACTCTTTCCTCTATTTTGCGACCATACTTAACCATTTCTGTGAGCATTCTGATTACCAGCATTTTGAACACTGCATCTGATAGGTTGGCTATCTATTCATTACGTAGTTGTATTTTTTCTGGAGTTTTGATCTGTTCTTCTATTTGGGCCATATTTGTTTGTCTCGGCAAATCTATTCTGTTGTTAGGGGCAGAGTCTTAAGTATTCACCAGGGCAGAGCAACCCACATCACTGTGCTGTGGGCACTGTATGTGGGGGAGGGTTTCGAGAGGGAACAATGCCACTTGCTCTGCTCTTGTCTGACTTTCAATCACTTCCTCTGCTACCCACATAGAAATTGGGACCTACTGGTGGTGATTCCTGGGTTGGTGGTTTTGTGTACATTCTTAGACCCTGTGGGTCTCTCCAGCAAACTCTCCTGTGAGGCTTAGAGTTTCTCCTGCTGCCTCAACTCCCAGAGGTTTTTTCAGCTAGAGGTTTAGAGGCTTTATTTTCCCATGCTGGAACCCTGTGTTTTGTGGTCTGTGTTACTCCTCAGTTGTTCCTCCTGGTTTATCTGCAGGAGAATGTGGGACCACCACCTTGCCGTGAGTCCTCTCCACCCTGGTTGCCCATCTCTGCCCTGTTTACTGGGCTGGATAAATGTTTCTTCTTTTACTCCTTGGTTGTTGGACTTCCATAGAGTTCATTTTATTTACTGTTTTTATATTTGTTGGTGTCCTTCTTTTGGTTGTGCAAGGAGACAAAGTGTATCTCCTATGCCTCCATCCTTGCTGGAAGTCACAATTTGTATAGGTTTTTTTATATATTGTCTTTATTATCTGGAGGTATGATCCCTCTATTTGTACTTTGCTGAGAGTTATTATTATAAATGGGTGCTGGATTTTATGGAATGCTTTTCTGGAATGTGATCCTGTGATTTATATCTTTCATTTTGTCAATGTGATGTTTCACATTTATTGATTTGCAAATATTGTATCAACCTTGCATCTCCTGGATAAATTCCACTTGATCATTGGGTATAATGTTTTTGATGTATTTTTGGATCCAGTTTGGTAATATTTTGTTAAGGGTTTTAACATCTATGTTTACCAGGGATACTGACCTATAATTTTCTTTCTTTCTTGTGTCTTTATCTGGTTTTGGAACTAGGATAATACAGGCCTCATGAAAAGAGCCTGGAAGTCTTCTCTCCTCTTGAATTTTTTGGAATAGTTTGAGAAAAATAGTTGTTATATCTTCTTTGAATGATTGGTAAAATTATCCTGTGAAGCCATCTGGTCCAGAACGTTAGTTTTATGGGAGGTTTTTTTTTTTTTTTAATTGTTCTTTCAATGTCATTAGTTTTGATAAGTCTATTCAGGTTTTCTGTTTCTTCATCATTCAGTTTTGGAAGACTGTATGTTTCTAGAAATTTATCAGTTTTTTTCCAGTTTGCCCAGTCCCTTGTATTTCTCTGATATCAGTTGTTACTTCTCCTCTTTGGTTTCTCATTTTATTTATTTGGGGCATCTCTCTTTTTTTCTTAATGAGTCTGTTTAAAGGCTCATCAATCTTGTTTGCTTTTTCAAAGAAGCAGCTCCTGGTTTCATTGCTATTTTGTATTGTTTTTTAGTCTCTGTCATTTTTTTTTTTTCAGCTCTGATCTTGATCATTTCCTCCTTTCTACTTACTCTGGGCTTTGTTTGTTCTTGTTTTTCTTGTTCTTTTAAGTGTAGATTGTTTGAGATTTTTCTGTCTTCTTGAGGTAGGCCTATAGTGCTGTGAACTTCTCTCTCAAGAGTGCTTTTGCTGTGTCCTGTAGATTTTGGGTTGTTGTGTATTCATTTTCATTCGTATCCAGGTACTTTTTGATTACTTACTTGATCTCATTGATGACCCATTCATTATTTAATTACATGCTATTTAGCCTCAATGTATTTGAATGTTTTTTAGTTTTTTTTTTACTGAGGTTGATTTCTAGTTTCATGACATTGTGATCCAAGAAAATACTTGATATGATTTCAGTTTTTCTTGTATTTGTTAAGACTTATGTCCTACCATGTGGTCTGTCTTTGAGACTGTTCCATGTGCACTTGAGAAGAATATGTAAATATCAATGAAATCCATTCAATCTAGTGTGTCATTTAAGGTAGCTGTTTTCGTTTGATTCTTTTTTTGTCCAGAAAATGTAGCCAATGGTGACGGTGGATGTTAAAATCCTCTAAAATGACTGTATTGCTGTTTATCTCTTCCTTAAAGTCCACCTAGATTTTCTTTATATATGTAGGTGCTCCTGTACTGGGTGCATATATGTTTATAATGGTTATATCCCTTTGTTGGATTGATTCCTTTAGTATTATGTAGTGACCTTTGTTGTTTCTTTTTATGGCCTTTGTTTTTTTGTCTAATTTGTCATGTTTTCTAATCTGTTCAGCTACCCTATGTCTTTTGACTAGAGCATTTAATCCATTTACATTTAAGATTATTATTAACAGGACTTGTTCATTGCCCTTTTGTTCCCTTATGCCTGTGTTCCTCTCTCTCTCTCTGTTACTTCTTCTTAAAGCAGTCCCATTAACTTCTGTTGTAATGCTTCTTTGGTATAATGCTTGTTTGGTGTTAATGCTTTTTTTGTGGGGGGCATCTGGGAAGCTCTTTATGTTGCCTTCAATTTTACCTTAAATTTTAAATGATAGCATTGCTAGATATAGTAGTCTTGGTGGCAGATCATTGCTTTTCGTTACTTTGAATGCTTCATGTCAATCCCTGCTGGCCTGAGAAATCAGCTGATAGTCTTATTGGAGCTCCCATGTAGGTAACTGGCTGTTCCTCTCTTGCTGACTTTAAGATTCTCTCTTTGGCTTTAAATTTTGCCATTTAAATTATGATGTGTTTTGGTGTGGGTTTCTTTGTAATCATCTTGACTGGGATTCTCTGTACTTCCTAAACTTGTGTGACTATTTCCTTCACCAGGTTACAGAAATTTTCTGTCATTATTTTTTCAAGTGGGTTTTCTATCCCTTGCTCCTTTTCTTCTCCTTCTGGTATCCCTACAAATTAGATATTGTCATATTTCATGTTGTCTCAAAGTTCCCTTCAACTATCCTCATTCTTTTTAAGTCTTTTTTCTCTTCATTGCTCTGATTGGGTGGTTTTTTCTTCCTTGTATTCCAAACTGCTGACTCGATCCTCTGTTTCATCTAGCCTGCTTTTAATTCCTTTTAATATCATTTCAGATATTGCATTTCCAACTGGTTTTTAGTCATGGTTTCTATGTCCTGTTTCATGTTGATGTAGTGCTCATTAAGTTCCTTATAGTTCTCAGTAAGTTCCTTGAGTGTTCTTATAACCATTACTTTGAACTCTATGTCTGATAAATTGCTTGCTTCAATTTAATTTAGTTCTTTTTCTGGGGATACCTCCTTTTCCTTCTTTTGGGGTTTTCTTCTTTATTTCACCATTTTGGCCAACTCTTTTTGTTTATTTCTACATATTAGATAGATCTGCTTTTACTCCATATCTTTGTGGGGTGGGCTTACATGGTAGGAGTCCTTTGGGACTCAGTGGTGCAGTCCCCTTGATCTCCTTAGCTGGAAGATCTAGCAACGCCCTTTGTGTGGTTTATGTAGGCTCTCCTGTTGTATTTGGGTCTTGATTGATGTTGGCCCATTTGTTAGTGGGTTCTGTCCTCCAGCTGGCTGACTGAGAGAATCAACCCCACCATGTCTTTTTAAAAAAATATATTCTATTGATTATGCTATTATAGTTGTCCCATCTTTTCTCCCATTTATTCCCCTCCATCTTACACCTCCTCTCCCACCAGCATTCCCCCCACCCTTAGTTCATGTCCATGGGTCATACATATAAGTTCTTGGGCTTCTCCATTTCCAACACTATTATTAACCTCCTCCTGTCTATTTTGTACCTGCCACTTATGCTTCTTATTCCCTGTCCCTTCCCCCATTATTCCCCCTCCCCTTCCCCACTGATAACCATCCATGTGATCTCCATGTCTGTGATTCTGTTCCTGTTCTATTGTTTGCTTAGTTTTAGTTTTAAGTTTTTGTTTTTGTTTTTTAGGTTCGGTTGTGGATAGTGGTGAGTTTGTTGTCATTTTACTGTTCATACTTGTGATCTTCTTCTTTTTCTTAGATAAGTCTCTTTAACATTTCATATAATAATGGCTTGGTGATGATGAACTCCCTTAACTTGACCTTATCTGGAAAGCACTGTGTCTGCCCTCCCATTCCAGAAGATAGCTTTGCTGGATAGAGTAGTCATTGATGGAGGTCCTTATGTTTCATGACTTCAAATACATCTTTCCAGGCCCTTCTTGCCTGTAAGGTCTCTTTTGAGAAATCAGCTGAGAGTTTGATGGGAACTCCTTTGTAGGTAACTGTCTCCTTATCTCTTGCTGCTTCTAGGATTCTCTCCTTCATTTTAATCTTGGCTAATGTAATCATGATGTGCCTTGGTGTGTTCCTCCTTAGATCCAAATTCTTTGGGACTCTTTGAGCTTCCTTGACTTCCTGGAAGTTTATTTCATTTGCCATATTGGGGAAATTCTCCTTCATCATTTTTTCAAATAAGTTTTCAATTTTTGCTTTTCCTCTTCTCCTGGCAACTCTATGATTTGGACATTGGAATATTTAAAGTTGTCCCAGAGGTTCCTCAGCCTATCCTCATTTTTTAGTATTCTTGTTTCTTCATTATGCTCTGGTTGAATGTTTATTTCTTCCTTCTGCTCCAAAACATTGATTTGAGTCCAATTTCCTTCCCTTCACTGTTGGTTCCCTGTATGTTTTGCTTTATTACACTTTGCATAGCCTTTACTTCTTCCTCTCTGTTGAGCCCATACTCAATAATTTCTGTGAATATCCTGATTACCAGTGTTTTGAACTCTGAATCTGATAGGTTGTTCATCTCCTCATTGCTTAGTACTTTTTCTGGAGTTTTGATCTCATCTTTCATTTGGGCCATGTTTCTTTGTTTTGGTGCACCTGTTACGTTGTAAGAGGCAGAGCCTTAGATATTCACCATGGCGAAACAGCCCATGTTAACTGTGTTTGGTGCTGTATGTGAGAGAGTGATTCGAGAGGGAACAATGCTGCTTTTTCAGCTCTCACCCTGCTTTCAGTCACTTCCCCTATTACTGACAAGGTAATTGGCCCTTCTTGTGCTGATTTCTGGGTGGGTGGGTTTGTGTATGTTCTAGGACCCTGTGAGTCTCTCCAATGAACTCTCTTGTAAGACTGGGAATTTCTCCTGCTGCTGCAACCCCCACAAGTTTTTGCTGCGAGAGGTTTTGAGGCTTTCTTTTTCCACACTGGAACCCTGGATTGTGCAGTCTGTCTCATTCCCCAGTTGCTCCTCCCAGTTTATCTGCATGCAAATGTGGGACTGCCAGCTACTGTCTTGCCCACATGGTCCTCTAGCCATTGCTTTGCCATGCATCCTCTCCACCCTGGCCACCCGGCTCCACCCCTCCTACCAATCTGAATGGATGTTTCTTCTTTAACTCCTTGGTTGTTGGACTTCCATACAGTTCAGCAATCTGCCTGTTTTGGTTGTTGTTTGTTTGTAAATATGTTGTCCTTGTTTTGGTTGTGAAAGGAGGCAACATCTTTCTACCTACACCTCTATCTTGGCCATAAGTCCAACCACATTTTGTACACTGTTGTACAGGTGCTGACAGAAAAAAAAAACAACACAGAAAACAAAATCCATACAAGCAAACAGCAACAACACAATATCAATGATGAAATGCAAAGAATAATAAAAGTGAAAAGAGAAACAATGTTATAATAAAAAAGGATACGAGAAGAATAAAGGAAAGAAAAATGGTCATGAGAGGATAGCAGGAGGAAAAGCAGTAAGAGTAAGGAATAGAAACAGGTAATTACCACAAAAGAGCAAAGAAAGGGAAAAATAAAATTTTTATTTATTTATTTTTTTGGCCATTCTTTAAAAAAATTTTTTTTAAAGATTTTATTTATTTTATTTTTAGAGGGGATGGGAAGGAGACAGGGAGAGAAATATCAATGTGTAGTTGCCTCTTGTGCATCCCCTGCTGGGAACCAGCCTGCAACCCAGGCCTGTGCCCTGACTGGGAATTGAACTGTGATCCTTTGGTTCAAAGGCCTGCACTCAATCCACTGAGCTACACCAGCCAGGGTGGAAAAATAAAATTTAAAAAAAATAAGAGAAGGAAGGCAAAATGAAGAAAAGGGAAGAGTAACATACAAGATTTAAACGAATAAAATATTGAAAAGTAAGAAAAAAATTGAAAAGAAAAAAATGACAAAAAGGTATGTAAGAGAGAAAAATGAACAAGATTGAAATGGATTTTATCTCAGTGGAGTTTAGTGCTCACCTTCTGTATTCTTCCTCTGGATATGACTTGATATTTTCTGAAGCTGATGTAAGCTAATGTCAGATGCTGTCTGTGTTTAGCTATAGGCAATCTGTTTGAAGTTACAAGTGATTCATAGTTTGTGGCTTTCTTCTTCAGGCTTGGCTATATTTGAGATGGGCCTTGCTGCTCTAAGTCTGGCTTAATAGCACAGGGCCCAAGGGTATGTCAACTAATGACCAAAGGCACCACAGGATATGTCTTCCCCTTCCTCTGCCTGTGGTCCTGCCATTAGTCTTAGTCTTGCCACTAACTGGTCTGTTTCTAAGAGGGCTTCTGCTGGAATTGGAAGAATGGGTCCCCTGGATCTCCTGTGGGAGGTATCATTCAGACTTCAGGGAAGATGGTGGGTGTGTTCCCTCATCCCCACAACACCCATCTGAGTATCCTGGATTATTTCCTTAAAATAAGCAAAGCAAAGCCCCTAGTAGGAAATGGGTAGAGGCTCCAGACCCCAGAGTTTGGGTTTGCTGCAAATGGAGAAGGTATTCCTAAGCTATCCCATGAGGGGGAAGCACCAGTCTGGTTTCCAAGAAAGGATGTGGAATGGCCATATCCTAAAGCCAGTTTCTGACACCTCTGAATCTGCCTATGTTGCTATCTCCTCAGCAGGGGATAAAATTCAGGTGGGGAACACTAAGAAAGAAAAATATAAATTTAAAAAAAGGATGTGGGAATGGGGCGGCAAGTAGGATTCCAGAGGGTGGGTGAGTGAGATTCCAGAGGGCTAGGAGAATCCAGAGGGTGGGGTGAGCAGTTTCCCACAGGTGGGCTAATTTTTTTCCCCTGGAAGGGGCTACTCTTCTCAAGAAAAATGGCTTCTCTGGTATGGAGGTGTGTCCTAGCACTGGAAACCCAGCAGCCACTTTCCCATGCCTTTCCCCCAAACCTCCCACTCCATACTCTCCTCGCACAACTCTAGACCACACTGCCCTCCCTTTTCCTGAGCCCAAAGTGAGTGGCTGCACATGTGAATCCTTTCTGTTGCCCCTTAAAAAAAAGAAAGAGAGAAAAAGTGCCTTTGTCTCCAGCAAGCTGTGTTTCTCTCTGGCAGGCAAAAACCTTATAGCCTTTCACCACAGGATGCCACATGGGCAGGTTATCCTGGCACTGGGGCTCTGTACTGGGGAGCCCATTGTGGGGTCCAGGCTTTACTCCTCTCAGGTGGAATCTCCCAGAGCCCTGCCACAGCCTTGGCCAGATGCCCATGAAAACAGTGTCAGCCCGTGCCATGTCCCTGACCTTTCTACTGGTCTTGAGGTGGTTTCTGCCCATCCTTAATTAAATGTCTCCTCTTTAGGTAATGTTCAGTTGCTTATTTCAACTGTATGTTCCCCTGTTTAGTTTTATTTTCAGTTTGGTTCTGGGAAGAGGTGCAAGACAAATACTCTGACTTCAATCTCTAATCTCCTGCAATCTCTAATCTCCTGTAACTGGTTCTTGATTGATGTTCTGTTTGTGTGATAGCTCAGCCTTTGGGCTGGTTGGTTATGAGGCTCAACCCTGACCATGAGATGCAAATTTTGTACAGGTGCTGAGCAAACAAAACAAAACTCAAACAGGTCAACAAAAAGGGAAGCAAACAATAACAACAAAAAGAATCATGAAAGAAAAAGGCAAAAAAAAAAAAAAACCCATAAGAAAACAAACAAAAAATTAAGAAAGTAGAAAAAAGAACAATAAAAGACAAGAAACAAAAAGAATTGGAGAAGGATAAAAGAAACAGAAATGAGAATAATATAAAAGGAAAGAAGTAAAAGAAGAAAAATTGTAGTAAAAAATAATAAATATACAAAAAAAAAGAAAACTGAACTCAAATAGAGGAAAAACAGGAAAAAAAGAATGAAAACAGAAAAGAGAAAAATAGAGTGAGGGTAGGAAAGAATAAGGGATATGAACCCCCCAAAAGAAAAGAAAATAATGAAAAATAAAGTAGAAAAGTGAAAATATAGAAAACATTCAAAAAGAATAAAGTATGGTTTGCCTTTTCAGTTTGTTGTGCTTAGTGTGATCAGTTTCTAATGTGCTGAATGTGGAGCTTCTTGGGTTTTGCTTTGATTTTTATATAAGTTGGCAATTTGTTTGCCAGTCTAGGGCATCCCAAGAGGTTTTCTGTTGCAAGCCAATGTCAGATGCTGTACACATTGGGCCCTCATCAAGTTTTTCAAGGCAGAGTTTCTAGTAAACCAGTGGGTGGGGCCTCCAGAGTCTTGAGGTTGGGTCTGCCTCAGCTTCCCACTTTGAATGTCCCCTGCTCTGAGTTGCTTTCCCCTCTGCACAGAAATGGGCTTAGTGGGGGTAGCCAGGACCTGGCAGGAGTCATTCAAACAGATTCAGCAGCAGTGGCCTCTCTCTGTAGGAGGCAGGGTGGTTGTGAGGTCCGAGCCACCGAGGAACCATGAGAAGACAGCTAGCTAATAGCAAACCAAGGGGTTTATTGAAAGTGGGGTCCCTCTGGAGCAAGGGGGTGGGGAAGCAATCGAGCTGAGGGCAGTTCCCAGCGAAGACCAGTTCCTACCCAGGTGGTTCTGTGTAGGGTTTTTGAAGAAAAAAAACTGCACAGTATATGGAGAAGTATCTTGTAATTGGTTATTTCGACCTGCTCTACTTTCTTCCTTCTCTTATTGGGTATTTCTATCCTACGACTCTCTAGTTCCTGGGATTCATTCCCATGGCTTTCTAGCTCTAGATCCTGGAACTGTCCTGTCCCTGACCAGTTACTTGAGTGCTATACCACCCTGGTCTGTTTGTCCCAATATCCTGTCTTGCTGGCTGGGGTGTCTCTATGCAAGGTCAGACCAGACTGTCATTGGGTACTTCCTATCCTTCCCTTTGCTGCTTGGGTTGAACTTGTCGGGGGAGCTGTGCTCTGTCTCCCCATATTGCAGCTGCAGTGCACAGCCCCTACCTATCTGACTTCCCAATGGAAGCCTGACTGGGAGATGCAGTTGTAAAAATTCAGCTCTACATATCTTAGTGTCACCTCCTCATCTCACACCCAAGCAGGAGATGACACACACGCAAAGAAAATAATAATAATAATAAAATCTCTCCTCTCAGTCAGGGGCTGCAGGACAGGACTGAAACTTCTAGCTCCAAATGGTCTCCGGCTAAATGTCCCCCTCCCTTGCATTGGTAGAGCACTGGTGAGGTCAGATTTCCAACCCAGCACCACCTTATCCCTTTGCCTCTGGGCAGACCCAGCATCTTAGTAGGTGAGGAAAGGGTCACTGCAGAGAGCTCATTGTGAGCAAGAACAGTCATCTTTCTCAGGCCTCAATACCCTGCCTCTGACTGCCTCTCTATCTAAAGCCCTTCCGGAGAACAGATGGCCCTTCAAGTTCACTGCTGGGTATACTGAGCAAGCTGCTTCTCCAGCCCCCAAAACAGCATGGCTCTTCCAACAGTCACAGATCAGGGCAAACTTCACAAGCTAGGGTTTTAACAATGGGCTGGCTCCTACCATGAGATGTTGGGCTCCAAGTCTTCCAGGTGGATCGAATCCCCACTGCTTCCCACCACCAGATGCTATAAAAGCTCTCCTTCCTGTCTCTTGTTACTCTGCTTTGGGGACTGCTGCATGGGGTTGACACCCTGCACTCCCAGGAGAAAGGAGTTCCCCTGCTCCCCTCTCCCCTGGCTTTCCAGTCCTAGCACCTGTATATGGAATGTATGGGGTCTGACCCTGCCCTTGTCTCTTCCCATCTTTCTCCATGCTTCTGTTTATAAATTTCCAGATCAGCTACACTTCAAATGGTTTTTCAAGACAAATACTCTGCCATTTAGCTGCACAGTCAATCTGGGTCTTGGATCAAGCACAATGAGCTTCCAGCTACTCTGCAGCCATCTTGGAACCTCCTCCATTTAGATTTTACAAAATTTACATTTGAATCAGTAGATTCATATTCTCAAATTGTTCCACACTTACATAAAACCTTTCCAATAACTGAATTCAGTATCAGTTTTTTAAACTTAAAATTAATTAAAATAAAATAGTATTAACAATTCAATTCTCTATTACACTAGCAACATTCCAAATGTTCAGTGGCCAGATGTGGCTGCTGGCTACCATATTGGACAGTGACGATCTAGAAGGTAAGTAACATTTGTCAGGATATATAGGTCATTCTGTACCTGCTAACGAAACCCACTGCCCAGGTTAAACATGTTCTTAGATATGTATGCCCAAATGGGATCATGTCATGATAAATTACACAGACATCTGTTCATGTATAATCACAGAATTTTAGTACAGGAAAGTCCTGGAGCACCACCTTCTCATTTCACAGAGGAGAGGATCACAGTTGGTACAATACCACTTAGTAAGCATAGTGCCTTTGATGTGACACCACACTGCCATATTTACTCCTGATTGCAAGTGAATTTGAAAGGGCAAATATCCTTAGACTAAAAATGCGCTTCCACAAAAAGAGCTATGCCGAATGGGTTTCATTTTTTACAATATTAATTTATTCAGGATTCAGTCAGACTCTTGTCATACTCTTGCTGTTGCTTATCCCCCTGAGTTTTATGATTACTTTCCAAATTATAGGAAAGTTTAACTTGAATATCCTCTCCTTTACATATATTGCTATTTTCTTTAGTGTTTTACAGCAGGAATTTGGTGATAAATGATTTCTGATTGTCTTTCCTTGTGTCCTGCTGCAATAATATTAGGACAAGAACTTCTGCCTCATTTCTCTGCCACATCTCACCCCAGAGTTTGCCCTTATCCAGAACTTTGTGAAGATAGTCCCCTTCAACAACTGCACTGTGGAGCAGGATCTCTATGTTTTCCATCGGGCTGGATTGCTCAAGTAAGTGGATGCACATTTGGCCAAAAACTTTTCATGAAGTTACAAAAAGAGAATCAAGGAGCCCCCTACCATTTTAATTTAATGATTCATTTTAAATTGTCTTATTGGCAGAGGGCTTGATCAAGTAATTTTAAGCAATACATTTAGGGACAGATCCCTAAATTGAGAACTTACTTGTCCAGTCAGATATTAAAACATAATCAAAACAATGCCATGTTAACCAATTCTATGGTAGAATGATGAAACACAACAGAGTCCTACCATAGGTCCCAATCTAGTAAGAATTTAGAGTGTGTGAGTGTATGTGTGTAAAGGTATGTCCAGACAAATATGTAACAAAATTTCTGTCATCACAGTGGAAAAAAGAATATTTGTTCTGTAAGTGTGGGTACATAATAAAGATAAAAATGTTTTCTTCAAGTCTACAAAAAAATTCTCAGGTGAATGAAGAGGTAAATGTAAATATTGAAAATATAAAAAATTAGGTATTAAATCTCCATTGCTAGGTCTGTGCCAAATTCTGGGAATACAAAAGTGAACAACATACAGATGTGTTCGCAATCCTTTTAAAGCTTATAAACACTCACACATATGTAAACCTGCAGTTGTGATAGGTGCACAAGCAATGAATATGTGGTACTATAAGTGTATACCATTGGGAAATTCAACCCAGTCAAAGGAAGCTTTCCCGAGGAATAATGTTGAGTGCTAGACAAGGAGTATGAGTGAAGATTCATTTTTATCATATTTCAGGATGGGGAAGTTCTTTCTATCATTTTATTTTATTTTACTTTTTATTCACTTCATTTTTATTTAGTTTTCTTTTTTTAATTGTTGTTCAAATACAACTGTCTCCATTTTCACCCCATGATGTCCCTCCTATGCCACCCATCCCTGCCTCCCACCCTTGAACTTAACCCCTTTGATTTTGTCCATGTGTTCTTTATACATGTTCCTTGATGGCCCTTCCCCTATTATCCCTCTCCCCCCTCCTCTCTGGTAACTGTCAGTTTGTTCTTTATTTCATTGTCTCTGGCTCTATTTTGCTTGCTTATTTGTTTTGTCGATTAGGTTCCACTTATAGGTGAGATCATATGGTATTTTTCTTTCACCACCTGGCTTATTTCACTTAGCATAATGCTTTCCAGTTCCATCCATGCTGTCATGAAGGGTAGGAGCTCTTCTTTCTTTTTGTTGCATAGTATTCCATTGTGTAAATGTACCACAGTCTTTTGATCCACTTGTTTACTGATCGGCACTTAGGTTGCTTCCAGCACTTGGCTATTGTAAATTGTGCTGCTATGAACATTGGGGTGCATAGGTTCTTTTGAATTGGTATTTCAGGATCCTTAGGGTATAATCCCAACAATGGTATTGCTGGGAAGTTCTTTTTAGAACATGGAAGATTCATTTTTTTACTATATAATGTTTTTTGAACCACCCTAATTGAATGAAAATGCAACTGACTAAATGGAAGATTATTTTTAAACAAATATGGAAGACACAGTTTTGGTATATTTAATATATAAAGAGCTTTAATAAATCAATAAGATGGTGATTTAATCCTCAAATGGAAAAAGTTACAACAATAAAAAAGGTCAGACTGTTTACACATGAAGAAAAAATATCAGTGGTTGTTTTAAAATCTTTAAGCATCTCAAATTAGGGAAAAGAAACAAAAGCCAAAATAAGACATTATTTTTGATCCATTCATAAGAAATATAGAAATTTTCAATTCTAAATGAAACAAATGTAGTGCTAATCAGAATGTAAATTAACATGAAATGTCAAAGGACAGTTTGGCTAGAGTGCTAACATAATTCATATCCTTTTACCCTTTAATTCCATGCCCAGAAATATTTCCTAAGAAATTTGTGGCAGAGATGCAAACAAAAATTGATGTATGAAGATTAAAGAATATTGGAAATACTCCAAATATCCAATAGTAAGAGAATGTTTAAGTACTTTATGGTTCCTATGTGAAGGAATCTAAAACTATGTTTATGATTTATTTAAAGAATATTTAATAATGAGGAAATTCTGGCTAAGATAGAGGCATAGGTAGAAATGCTTCACTTCTTTGCACAAGGAAAAGAAGGATAACAACAAATTTTAAAACAAAGAACAACCAGAACTGCCAGAAAAATCAAACTACATAGAACTTTAACAACCAAGGAAATAAAGAAACATTCATCTAGCCTGGTGCCCCAAGACAAAGAAATATGACACACATGAAAGAACAGATCAAAACTCCAGAAAAAAAAACTAAGCAACAAAGACATAGACATCCTATCAGATGCAGAGTTCCAAACACTGGAAATGAGAATGCTCACCAAAATGACTGAATTAGATCAAAAAATGAAGGAGGAAATGAAGTGAAAGAAAGGAAAATATACAGGAATCCAACAGTGAAGGGAAGGAAAACAGGACTCAAATCAATGATTTGGGGCAGAAGGAAGAAATAAACATCCAATCAGAACATAATGAAGAAACAAAAATACAAAAAAATGAGCAGAGGCTTAGGAATCTCTGGGACAACTTATAATATTCAAACATCTGAATCATAGGGATGCTAGAAGAACAACAGCAAGAAATTGAAAACTTATTTGAACAAATAATGAAGGAGAACTTCCCCAATCTGGTGAAGTAAAAAGACCTCCAAGAAGTCCAAGAAGCTCAGCGAGTCCCAAATAAATAGGATCCAAGAAGAAATACACCAGTGCACATCATAGTTATGCTATACCTAAGATTAAAGATAAAGAGAAAATCATTGAAGCAGCAAGAGAAAAAGAGACAGTTACCTACAAAGGAGTTCCCATAAGACTATCAGCTGATTTCTCAAAAGAAACATTACAGGCAAGAAGGGGTTGGAAAGATGTATTTGAAGTCATGAAAGGCAAGGACCACCATCCAAGATTATTCTATCCAGCAAAGCTATCATTTAGAATGGAAGGGCAGATAAAGTGCTTCCCAGATAAGGTCAAGTTAAAGGAGTGCATCATCACCAAGCCCTTACTTATTATATGAAATGTTAAAACGACTTATCTAAGAAATAGAAGATTTTAAAACCACGAACAGTAAAATGACAGCAAACTCACAACTATCAACAACAGAACCTAAAAAAAAAAACCCCAAAATAAATACAAACTAAGCAAACAACTAGTATAGGAACAGAATAATAGAAATGGAGATCACATGGAGGGTTATTAGCTCAGTGCAGGAAAGGGGAGAATGGGGGGAAAGGTATGGGGAATAAGAAGCATAATTGGTAGATACAAAATGGATAGCAAGAGGTTAAGAATAGTAGGAAATGGAGAAGCCAAAGAACATATACGTGTGACCCATGTGCATGAACTAAGGAGCAGCTAAAATGCTGGAGGGTGGGTGGGGTGGTGCAGGGTGAATAAAGGGGAGAAAAAATGGGGATAACTGTAATAGCATAATCAATAAAATATACAAAAAAATGAATGGATAAAAAATATTTAATGATGAAAATGCTCAGAATGTAATGTTAGCCTAAAAAAACATGCCAATATATAAAACAGCACTTAAATAAAACCAAAATTTTCAAAGAGAGGGAAAACATGAATTATTAAATATACTAAAAGGAGATGTGCGGATGTAATGGATGTTGTAGTGTGCCAAACTGGCCATTTGGTTCAGGACTGAAGAATTCATTTTCCAACTGCAGCATGTATGAGTACCAAGAGCTTGAAGCTAGTTTCCCCCACAAAAGAGATTGCCCTGAAATGATGAGAAGGCCCTTTCTATGAGCAGCCTGCATCCTATGACAAGTCTGTGTGTGGAAAGTGGGAGCAGAAGCAGGATAAAGGGCCTACAGCTCTCTGGTCAAGGAGGGACAACTCTGAAGGGGCTTTTCAGGGCTGGAACACCCTGTGGGATCAGCTAGGCATTTGTTATGACAACACTGATTGAGTTCAATGTCTTCCTCTGGCCTCTACTGCATCTGTCATCCCCATAGGTGTGGAGGGTCCCAAGTACTCACCCTCATAAACCTCTGTATGCAGATATCTATGTGCAGCTGCTGTCCTGGGAACCTGCCCTGTAACACTGGAGATGGTCAGTGGTTGCCTCTGGGTGTTAGTGTGAGCATCATCCATGAATTTTTTAAATCATTACCCAAGTAAATATTTCTGAATGATTTTAGAGAGGGAGGAATGGGGAGAGAGAGTGTGTGAGAGAGAAACATCAATGTGAGAGAGAAACATAGATCAGTTGCATCCCAGGTGCACCCTGACCAGGGATCAAACCTACAGCCTAGGTATGTGCCCTGACTAGGAATCAAACCCTTAACCTTTTTGTGTACAAGACAATGCTCCACCTACTGGCGAGGGCAGTATCATTCATGATTTTTTAATTTTCTTTCTTGAATTGCCTAACTTTTGGAATTTTTTCTATACCAAGCTTGAATATTGTCTAGGATTCCTTTGCTGACAAGTGGTAGAAACCCATTGAATTGGCGTATGTAACTGGAGAATTTATTAATGCAAAGATCAAAGTAAGAATTCAAGGGCAATGCTGGTTAAATAGAAAACAGGCCCTGTTTGATTTGTCTCTTCCATGTTGATCCCTTCTCACTGGTGCTTCCTCAGTGGTTGCAGGATGAGTGAGATAGTGTTACCAAACAAAAAAGCAGAGGTTTGGCCATGTGTCACCCAAAAAATAAGTTTTATTCAGGTGCTGTGTGATCTCAGAGAATGGAAGATTCCTGTCTCAAAGCTCATATCCTCCTCAAGACCAAGACAAAAGTCAGTTTCCAGAGTTCCTGCTCTAATGTAAAATAGAGACCTTCGAAGCCCACAGTTGGCTGCTAAGTGATTACGCCTCCATCCTCTCATTGCTTCTTTAGAGAGAGGGAAAGGGAGAGAACATTGGTGTGTGAGAGCAGCATCAACTGGTTGCCTCTCATATTCACCTGGAAGGGGATCATATATACCTGGATGGAATTGTATGCACCAGAACCAGGGAACTTATGTGCCCAGACCAAGGATCGAACCTGCAACTTTAGTATGTGCCCTGACTAGGAATTGAATAAACAATCTTTCAGTTACAGGATGACCCTCCAACCAACTGAGCCACAGCAGCCAGGGCTATATTCTCCTTTTTGAACTGAGCAAAAAAACGATTGAAAAACACCTCTCAGAGGCAAATACTAGGAAACAGCAGCCTTGTTCTGTGAAATACAGAGTTAGGTACATGTGTAATTTTAAATGTTCTAATAGCCACATTAATTAAATAATAAAAAGTAGGTGAAGTTAATTGTAATATTTATTACTTAACCCCTTTATATCCAAAATATTACTGTTGCAACATGTAATCAGTATAAAAAAGTATCAGTGAGATATTTTACATTATTTTTTTGTACAAAGTCTTTATAATTTAATGGGTATTTTTTTACATACAGCACATCTTAATTCAGAGATGCCCTCAGCTTTCAGGTGCTCAGTAGCCAGGTGTGGCTCCCATATTGAACAGTGTAGCTTTAGAGTAGGGCACAAACATATTGCTACTTCCCATTCCTCCTCCTGAAAGTCTAGAACAAATGAAAATTGTGAAGTGTTCTTCTTTGATAAATATAAATAGCAGAGATGAGAGTTTCACAGTATAACACAAAATGATTGTGTTCCCTAATTGGCAATAGATTTCCTTGGAAAAACTGGTGAAACAATGTTTGCATTTTTGTGACACCTGACACTAGAACAGCACCCATATCCCCTTAAACAGTTACTGAGCACTACTGTGGGCTAAGAAAAGGGCTAGCCTTTCAGAGTGGACTGTGATGTGGTCTGAGCTTTAAGCCTTATGACTGGGAAAAGATGGCCATGTCCCAGAAAGCACAGGATAGTGCAGTAAAGACATGTAAACATGTTATATGTTTATGCGCACTCCTGGTTCCCACAACAGTTTTACTGAAATAGTCTCTAGCCATCTATAGTCAAGCTGAATAATTCATTCATTTAAAAGGTATTTACTGAGTACTTACTACAAATTATTCTAGCCATGGGGGTGCAGCAGTGTGAACAAAGAGATCAAAGTTCTTATCTCCATAACATCTTATTCTAGTGAAAGGAGACAAACAATGAACAAAAGAAATGGAAGGTAGGAAGTACTGTGGAGAAGAACAGAGCAAGTAATTGAAGTATCAGGGTTTCCAAATTTTTAATAGGGTGATTAAGAGCTAGAAAAGACCTCACCGAGATGGTGAAGTTTGAGCAAACACTTGCTGTTAATAAGGGAACAAAGCTTGCATATTTGTGGTAGAGGAGGCAGAATTCCCAGGAAGAACTCTTGATGAGAGAGTGTGCCTGGAATGTTTAAGGAAAAGCATGGAAAACAAGAAGCCAACTACTTGGAGATAAGTCAGGAGGAGAGATCCCAGAGAGAAAAGGTGTGGGGAAGGAGGCTTCGGTCATGGAGGGGCTTTCAGCCCCCAAAAGGACTTTTACTCAGAGTGAGATGGGAATCATAACTGGGGTTATTAACCATGGGCCATCTTTATTTTCATGAAGCTTGAATTGAAATGTAGTATTTCCTTTCATTGTACAAGTAGGCAACAAACCACAAGAGGATCGGTAGCACCTGTAGCCTTCTCTTTAATTGAAATGACATTTTCAGTTTTCCTATCATATTACAGGAATTGCATATATCTACAAATATTACTTGTGGTTTATGTTCATCCACACAACATAATAGACTACTACAGAATTATGTTATTTAATAAAGTGCATATATTGTAATCCTACATATTTTATTTTATGCATTAAAAAGAGGGGTCCTTGGCATAAAAGAGGTGAAGAACACCTGGGTCACTGGGATTTGTGTCACTGGGACGACTCATGTAGTCTGAAGTCTGACTTAGTGTTTGGTAAGCATCACTCTATTTGCTTTTGAGGATGAATTGTCAGGGCAAAGGTGGAATCATCGAGACACTTTAGGGTGGTACTACTGTTGCCAGTGGAAATAGGGTCCTTTCAGTGTCACGAGAAAAGCATTTCAGAGGGACCACAGATGGGGGGATGAGTTATGGCATTAAGATTTATCGAAGCTGGAGCAAACACAAAAAATTTTCCTAGATTCAGCTCAGTTCTACTGTGAAGGAAGTTCAGCCTTGTCTTCATCAAACCCAGAGGAAAGCTCAAGGTCCAGAAGTTCTGTGCCATTGGTTCAGTCCATATCAAAGCTTAGTCCAGTTCTGCCTCTGTCCCCATCCAACTAACATATTCCTGGCTGTGCTGTTATTGAAACCAGGCTCATTCTTGGAGTCCATGTGGCTGCTGGGCAGCATGGCTGCCACAGAGAAAGAATACACAAGTACATGGGCAGGCATGTATTAGCAGGCGAGAGAGAGTAAGAGAGAGAGAGAGAGAGGTTGCCTTTGTTCAGCTTGGATTATATCTTAGGCTTAAAAAGGACTGGGAACCTTTTCAAACTAACCAAGCAACTTGCCAGTCTTTTGCAGACTAGCATCCATTTTTATTCTTTTCTCCTCCCACTGCTTCCCCAGCCTCAGCAGCAGCTAATTTATGTTTTGTCCATAAATTTGACTATTCTGAACATTCATATGAATGGAATTATGTAATGTGTGGCCTTTGTATGTGGTTTCTTTCACTTAGCTTAAATGTCTTCAAGGTTCATCCATGTTGTGGCATGTGTCAGTACTTCATTTCCTTTTATGGCTGAATACTATTCCATCATCTCGGTAGACCACATTTTGTTTTTTGATTTAGAAGTTGATGGACATTTGGGTTCTTTCTGCCTTTTGGTTTATTATTATAAATAATGGTGCTATGAACAGTCATGAACAAGGTTTTATATGGACATATGTTTTTAGTTCCCTTGGGCATTTTCCTAGTACTTTTGTGGTCTTGTTTTTTTGCGTTTACATCTTTAATCCATCTGAACTAGATTTTGGTGTAAGGTGGCCATATCAGAACTGAGTTGTTATTCTTCACTTAAAAATTGCTCATAAACATTAAGGTAATATTAATTTTTATCTTTAATAAGTTAATTGTAGATGTAGATTGTTCTTTGCAAATATGCTACTTTATCCATAGTATGGAAGCATACACTAAAATTTAAACACAAATATTCACTACAGTTAAAAGTAGGTTAGAACATTTCACTTTATTAATATTAGTAAGAATAGCACTGTCTGAACTAGTAATAATAACTGAATGACTGAGAATGTTCAGTGCCAGACCAGCTAAATAATATGCTGGGCCCATTACACAATGAAAATGTGGGGCTCTAGCCTAAGATGGGTGGGTCATCTTCCCTTCCCATGGGCCCACCACTCCAACACACATCCCCCTTGGCTGGCAAATTCTTAACTGGGGTTCACAAAGTACCTGGGTGGGGGTGGATAGGCAAGATGTCCATGCTCAGTTGTCAGCTGAACACTCTGTGGCACTGCCTGTCCCAGGTGGGGACAATCATCACCATGCTGTGAGTAGAGATTCTGTGGACATCCTGACCCTTTATCCTTCCCATTCCTGTGTCCCAGACTCTACTGAGGGAAGAGCATGGTGGTTGAATGTCAGCCTCCTCCATGCATGCAACCCAATTATCACCTTTAGCAGAAGGTGGCAGCAGCCATGACGCAGGGTGGGGAGGCCCTGTAGGACCCAGTGTGCCAGAAGCAAGGAACAGATGGGAGAGAACCCATCATGGAATGATGGTGGGAGGTGGATACCACATGTGAGCCAAAGCTCCAAGCACCTGGACTCATTCCATGTCTTACTTGACTTCATGTAAAAATACAAAATGAAAAAGGAAGATGGCAGCGTGGCAGGAGGAAGCACATTTCACTTCCCCCTACACACAGGAGAAAAACCGGACTGATTTATGGTGGAACAGAGCAAACAGACATCAGAAATACAGCATATTTGAAAGCAGGAGTTCGAAAATTGCAGCAGACAATGAAAAACCAGACCATAAGGAGAGTACTCCAGTAGCACGGAGACCAGGGTGGGGCTGAGGTCCCGGGCAGCGCTCACTATAAGACTCTAGGTAAGGAGCTGGGTCAACCACTCCCTGCTCAGCCAAACAAGGATTCAGTAGCACCGTGATAAACTTGGTTGCTTAAAATCTCACAGAGAGGAGTTAAGGTCTCATAGCCCTGGGAGGACTGTGCATCAGAGCTCAGGCGACTGTCCACGCTATTGGGGATGGCTACGTGGGGATCCATCAGTGCCACCAGTGGAGCTGCACTGCGGTCAAGGGCTCCCGCAGGCGACACTGGGGACCTGTACTGCAGCTGGTACCCGCACACCATCGGGGATCTGTGTGGTGACAAATTGGCACCCACACAACAGTTGGTCCCCCTGCGTGGACAGCTAGGAGATCTTAGATGTGTACACGCGACCTGTGTGGCAGTTGATTCGTGCTCACATGACAGTCGGAACCCTTGCATGGAAGACTGGGAGATCATAAGCGCCTACACGCAACCGCGGAGGGCGCACACCACCTCAGAAGATTTGCCTGAGGCCCTGAGCAGAGAGGCCTCGGGCTAGCTCTGAGGACAGTAGACCAAAGATAACTGAGTGCTGAACAGGGAGAAAAGCGATACCGTCACTCCTTGGCCATTGTAGCCAGCAAGACCAGAAAAACCAACTTGGCAAGATTGATAACAGCAAGATGTGGTGGGTTTTTGTGTTTTTTTAATAATTATTTTTTCATTATTTTCATCTTTTTTACACCTCAACTCCTTTTGGTTCTTGTTACTTCTTTCTTGTTGTATCCCTTCTTCCTTTCTTACCAATCTTATCTCTTCTTCCCTCCCCTTTTTTCATCTCTTATTCTTTCTTCTTTTCTTCTCTTTTCATTTTTTTCTCTTCTTTTCTTTATTTTCTTCCTGTTTTCTCTTTTTAAATACCCATGAGTGAGACAAAAACAAAACAAAACAAAACAAAAACCCTGGAACTGTGAAAAAAACAGAGTTGGTCACAAAGACGGGGCATTTCAACAGCTGAGACAGTGGAAGCTATGAACACCAAGATATCCGAAGGAGACAGCACCACTGAATCTCACAGGTATTCTACCAAAGAAGTTCACACCATAAACCCAGGGAGCCAGAACAAACCAACTTAAGAAGCTGAGCCTAACAAGAAGAGCCTCACAAACAATGGGAAGACAAAGAAACAATCCCCAAACAAAAGAAAAGGAGGAAGCCCCAGAAAGAATGCTAAATGAAATGGAGGCGACTCAACTATCAGATATTGAGTTCAAAGCAATGGTTGTCAGGAAGCTCCAAGAGCTCTCAATGAGCTACCAGAAACTACAGGGAAGCTACAATGAACTCACTGCAAACTATATCAGCATGAAAAAGGAGATAGAAACTATCAACAAGGGCCAAGAGGAAATGAAGAATACATTTTCTGAACTGAAGAACACAGTGGAAGGAATGAAAAGCAGAATTGATGAAGCAGAAGATCGGATCAGCAGTTGGAGGACCAAGTAGAAAAACACACCCAGAAAGAGCAAGAAAAGTAAATGAAGCTCAGAAAGAATGAAGAGGGATTAAGAGAAATGCAAGACAATATGAAACGTAATAATATCCGTATAATAGGGATTCCAGAAGGAGAAGAAGACGACCAAGGGATAGAAAACCTATTTGAAAAAGTAATGAGGGGAAACTTCCCTAATTTGATGACAGAAAAAGTCACACAAATCCAGGAAACACAGAGAGTCCCAATCAAGAGGAACCCAAAGAGGCCCACTTCAAGACGCATCATAATTAAAATGGCAAAATTCCAAGACAAAGAGAGAATCTAAAAGGCAGCAAGGGAGAAAAAGGAAGTGACATACAAGGGAGCCCTGATAAGGTTAGCAGCTGACTTCTGAATGGAAAAACTCCCAGCCAGAAGTGAATGGCAAGAAATATTCCAAGTAATGAGAACCAAAGGCCTGCAACAAAGACTACTTTCCCCAGCAAGGCTTTCAATCAAGATAGAAGGCCAAATAAAGAGCTTCCCAGACAAAAGAAGTCTAAAAGAATACACCTCTACCGAACCAGCTCTGCAAGAGATACTAAAGGGCCAGCTTTAAGGAAAGGAAGGAAAGGAGAGAGGGAGAGGAACACAGATACAAAAATGGCAATGAATAAGTTCCTATCAATAATAACCTTAAAGGTAAATGGATTAAATGCTCCAATCAAAAGGCATGGAGTAGCTGAATGGATAAGAAAACACAACCCATACATATGCTGCCTACAAGAGACCCACCTGAGGACAAAAGACCTATACAGACTCAAAGTGAAGGTCTGGAAACAAATTTTCCAAGAAAATGGACAGAAAAAAAAGCCGGGGTAGCAATACTTATATCAGACAAAATAGACTTGAAAAGAAGAGCCATAAAGAGAGACACAGAAGGTCACTTCATAATACTCAAGGGAAGAATCCACCAAGAAGAAATAAACATCATACATATATATGCACCCAACATAGGAGCACCTAAATACATAAAGAAAATCTTAGAAGACTTCAAGAAAGATATTGACAGCAACAAAATTATAGTAGGGGATTTTAACACCTGACTGTCAAAAATGGACAGATCTTCCAAACAAAATATAAACAAAGATATGGAGGCATTGAACAACACTCTAGATGAAATGGACTTAACTGATATATATAGAGCCCTTCATCCCAAAGAAACTAAATACACATTTTTTTCAAATGCACATGGAACATTATCAAAGATAGACCACATGATAGGACACAAAACAAGTCTCAACAAATTCAAGAAAATCAAAATCATACCAAGCATTTTCTCCGACCACAAGGGACTGAAACTAGAAACCAACCCGAAGGGGGAAAACCCAAAGTTCTCAAAATCATGGAGATTGAATAGCATGCTATTAAACAATGACTGGGTCAAGAATGAAATTAGGGAGGAAATCAAAAAGTTTCTGGAAACAAATGAAAATGAACTCACAACAACCCAAAACTTATGGGACACAACAAAGGCAATCCTCAGAGAGAAGTTCATAGCAATACAGGCCTACCTAAAAAAGATAGAAACATCTCAACCAGACAACTTAACCCTACACCTACAAGAACTCAAGGAACAGCAACAAAGACAGACCAGAGCAAGTAGAAGGAAGGAAATAACCAAGATCAGAGCAGAATTAAATGACATAGAGACTAAAAGCACAATTCTAAGGATCAATGAATCCAGGAGCTGGTTCTTGGAAATGATAAACAAAATTGACAAGCCTTTAAACAGGTTCATCAAGAAAACAAGAGAGAGGACCCAAATAATCACAATCAGAAATGAAAGAGGAGAGATTACAAGTGATACTACAGAAATACAAAGGATTGTAAGGAAATTACTATGAAGAAAATTACTATGTATGCCAAGAAATTTGAAAACTTAGGTGAAATGGACAAGTTTCTAGAAAAATATAATCTCCCAAAACTCAATGAAGAAGAAGCAGAAAGCCTGAACAGACCATTAACAGCAGATGAAACAGAAGCAATAATCAAAATGCTCCCAACACACAAAAGCCCTGGACCAGATGGTTTCACAGGAGAATTTTACAAAGCATTTAAGGAAGAGCTTTAAATCTAGAGCCCTATCCTTCACAAACTTTTTGAAAAAATCCAAAATAATGGAAGACTCCCAAACTCTTTTTATGAAGCCTGCATCATTCTAACCCCCAAACTAGATAAAGACATAACAAAGAAAGGAAACTTCAGACCCATATCACTGATGAACATAGATGCTAAAATTCTCAACAAAATATTGGCAAACCGCATCCAACAATACATTAAGAAGATCATCCACCATGACCAAGTGGGATTCATCCCAGTGATGCAAGGATGGTTCAACATTTGCAAATCAGTAAATGTAATACATCACATAAACAAAAGCAAAGACAAAAATCACATGATCATATCAATAGATGTAGAAAAAGCATTTGATAAGGGACAGCATCCATTTATGATAAAAACACAGCAAAGTGGGAATTGAGGGAGCATTCCTTCAACATAATCAAGACCATATACGAGAGACCTACAGCCAACGTCGTACTCAACAGGCAAAAACTAAAATCTTTTCCACTAAGATCAGGAACAAGACAAGGATGTCCACTTTCACCACTTCTATTCACTATAGTATTAGAATTCTTAGCCACAGTGATTAGACAAGAAAAGGAAATAAAAGACATCCAAATTGGAAAGGAGGAAACAAAACTATCATTGTTTGCAGATGACATGATAGTGTACATAGAAAATCCTATAGACTCGACCAAAAGCCTGCTCGACCAAATAAATGAATTTGGCCAAACAGCCGAATACAAAGTCAGTATCCAGAAATCAAAGGGATTTCTGTATACCAACAATGAAAGAGCAGAAGCACAAGTTAAGAAAAAAATTCCATTCGATATAGCAAAAAGAAAAATAAAATACCTGGGAATAAACCTAACCAAGGAGGTAAAAGATCTGTATGCAGAAAACTACACAACACTGAAGAAAGAAATTAAAGAAGACACAAACAAATGGAAATATATACCGTGTTCATGGATCAGAAGAATTAACATCATCAAAATGTCCATACTACCCAGAGCAATTTACAGATTCAATGCAATACCTATTAAAGTACCAATGGCATATTTCACAGACAAACAACAAACACTTCACAAATTTATATGGAACCATAAATGACCTTGAATAGCTGCAGCAATTTTGAGGAAGAAGAACAAAGTAGGAGGGATCACAATACCTGACACCAAAATGTATTACAAGGCCACTGTAATCAAAACAGCCTGGTACTGGCATAAAAACAGGCACATGGACCAGTGCAATAAAACAGAGAACCCAGAAATAAACCCAAGTCTCTACGGTCAATTAATATTTGACAAAGGGGGCAGCAACATAAAATGGAGTAAAAATAGCCTCTTCAACAAGTGGTGTTGAGAGAACTGGACAGCTACGTGCAAAAAACTGAAACTCAAGCACCAACTTACATCATGCACAAAAATAAATTCAAGGTGGATAAAAGATTTAAATATAAGCCATGACACCATTAAAGTCCCAGAGGAGAACATAGGCAGGAAAACCTCAGATATTTCAGCAACATTTTTACTGATATGTCCCCTAAAGCAAGGGACATAAAGGAAAGAATAAACACATGGGATCTCATCAAAATAAAAAGCTTCTGCATGGCTAAATAAAACAGTATTAAAATAAAAAGAGAACCAACTGTATGGGAAAACATATTTTCCAATGATACCTCAGACAAGTATTTAATCTCCAAAATATATAAAGAACTTACATGACTCCACTCTAAGAAGACAAGCAACCCAATTAAAAAATGGGCAAAAGACTTGAACAGACACTTCTCCAAGGAGGACATGCAAAGGATCCAGAGACACATGAAAAGATGCTCAATATCACTAGCTATCAGAGAGAAGCAAATTAAAATCCCAGTGAGATACCAATTCACACCAGTCAGAATGGCCATCATAAACAAAGCAACAAATAACAAGTGTTGGAGAGGTTGTGGTGAAAAGGGGACCCTAGTGCACTGTTGTTGGGATTGCAGACTGGTACAACCACTATGGAAAGCAGTATGGAAATTTCTAAGAAACCAAAAAATGGATCTACCTTTTGACCCAGCAATTCCACTGCTACGATCATATCCTAGGAACCCTGAAACACCAATCCAAAAGAACCTATGCACTCCAATGTTTATAGCAGCACAATTTACAATAGCCAAGTGTTGGAAGCAACCTAGGTGCCCATCAGTAAATGAATGGATTAAGAAACTATGGTACATTTACACAATGGAATTGTATGCAGCAGAAAGAAAGAAGGAGCTCCTACCCTTTGCAACAGCATGGATGGAACCAAAGAGCATTATGCTAAGGGAAATAAGCCAGGCGGTGAAAGACAAATACCATATGATGTCACTTTTAACAGGAACCTAATCAACAAAACAAACAAACAAGCAAAATATAACCAAAGACACTGAGATAGAGAACAGGCTGACAGTCACCAGAGGGGAGAGGTGAGGGAATTCCAGAGGAAAAGGGGAAGGGTTTATAGCAACAAGTATAAAAGTCACATGGACAAAAAGTAGGAGGGGTGGAAATGGGAGGGAGGTGGGGAGGGCTGGGGTGGTGGGCTGGGATGGGAGTAGAAGACAGAAAACTGTACAAGAACAACAATTAAAATAAAAATAAATAAATAAAATACAAAATGAAAGATAAAATTATTAAGAATTAAAACGTATAAAGCCAGCCCAGGTTTAATGTAATTTCTTAACTTCTTAACATAGTTTAAAAATTTGAAGAACAGTTTAGTTAATGACATTATCAGTGATTTTTACCTTATTGTTTTCCAAGTTTTCTACAATGAAAGAGTTACTTTTATAATTAATCAAATCCCAATGTTATGTGAAGATATTTTATTGATATTTTCTTACATAAATATGATCTGTTGCAATTCTGCCTCCATTTAGGGGGAAATACATATTTGATACTTTAATATAAAAATATATTTCTCTTTACCTAGGAATATTAATATAAGATTAGCCAATTTATCAGATACTTCTGGTGTTGAAAATCTTGTCAGCACTCTGATGCTCAATAAAAGCATATTGGAGGATCTAAAGCAATACAATGAGGCTCGCAGAGATCCTGTAAGTCCTGCTATGATCAAATTGGCTTTCTTTACCTCATGTTATGGGACCATTATGATTCATGTAGGTTCAATCTGAAGTTTCCTTGGACCTTAGTGGGGATTGTGTGGTGGGAAGCAGTGTGGTGTTGTAAGATGGGAGCAAGAAAAGAAAAAGAAGGAAACTGAAGTTTAAGGAATTGAGGCTAGTCTCCTCACTGGTGGCCCCAAGGACTGTGGTGGTATATACATGGATCTACATAAGGGTTATAATTGTGTAGAACTTAATACATGCATGCATCAATGTGTGTTCCCTGCTTGTCATATTATAGTAGTGTTTTACAAAATGTTGCTATTAGGGGATACTGGGTAAAGCGTAAAAGAATTTCTCTGTATTTTTTCTTACAATTGTTTGTGAGTCTACATATTTCTCAATAGACATTTTAATTTAAAAGAAAATGGAGCACCAGTTTCACTTGAAGCAGTAAAATCATGAAGTTTTAATCCTTGAGTACATGTACTTTTAGTATTCTGTGTGGCAAAATGAGAAGGGCACATAAAGCTCTTCTGCTGCAGACTGAAACATGTTGGTTGTTTCAGGAAAAAAACATTTCTGCAATTGTTTGAGTTGTTTGCTGACCCAGCCAGCATTTTCACAGAATACCATTTTTACTTGAGAGAACAGCTGGCGTACAAAATATAGTTATTCAATCTCAAGCAGTTGTCAGGCATTTTCTTTAAAAAAGATGAGCCTGTCACTGCAAGATAACACTGACAACAGTTATCCCCTATGAAATAAATCCAAGCTTTCAAAAAAATTAGAATTTTGGAAAATCAGTATCTGCTGTTGTGAGCTTCACAGCTTCCCAATAGTTATCAGACTTTTTCTGATAAGTTTGATGGTGATATTACCAAGTGTGATGTTTTGATATTTTGTAATGAAATAGTCAACATTTGGAAAATCTACATAAGCTTGGTGAAGCAGTATTTTAGAGATAAACAATACATGATGTTACAAAATCTTGCATAGGAAGAAGTTTCATTCAAAGTGCAAAACAGACCAATGAATTTTAATATAGTAGTATATACAAAGTTCATTGATATGGTTTCAGTTTCAACATTTAAAAAATTTAATCTTTACAACACTACCACTTGTTAAGTTTTGATGGAACATCAAAGAAGAATGCCCATAATTATCTGAAAAGGTTATTTAAATACTTCTCCCTTTTCCAATTATGTATCTTTGTGAAGATAGTTTTTTTCATGTATTTCAACCAAAATAACATATTGCAACAAATTGAATATAGAAGCACTTACAAGAATCCAGCTATCTTCCTTTAAGCCAGACATTAGAGATTTGCAAAAATATGCTACTCTTCTCTAAATATTTTTGTCAAATTAAAAAATTTCAATTAATAAATAAAAATTTAAAATTCAAAATTTTCTCAGTTTTAATTACTCATACAGGAAAGAGTGATAGATACACATAACCAAAGTTCTCTGCAGTCATCAGGGCATAGGGGTCCTGAGATCACAATATCTGAGAACCACTGATGTAGAGCTAATGAAAGATTCTGAGTCAAGGGAATGCAGTTTGAATCATAGGTTCATTCCTTACTAGCTGGAGATCTTGGCAAGTGACTTAGTCTTTCAAGCCTATTTTCTCATACATGAGATAGAGATAATGATAATACTTACAGGGTTGATGTGAAGATTAAGTGGACACTGGGAGAGCATTTAATTTACTACCTGGCCCAACGGCAAGTGATAGGTGGTCTGACCATTATGGGATCATGGTTCACACCTATTATTGACTGCTTACAGAAACATTAATAACAATAGTTTCAAGGATTTTAAAAAAATATATTCATCTTTTCAGGATGGAATACCACTGCAGGCATTTGTGGCTGATGTGGCAGACCAAATTGTTGGCATTGCAGTGATCAGAAGTGAAATGGTAAATTGTGAAATAGATATTAATTTTCTTTATTGTGCCTCTTTATTTCATGAATTAACACATAATACCTCTTTTGAAGTTTCATTTTCACTTTAATGCAAGTGCCTTCTTTTTCTGAAGTATATAAATCATGATATGCTGCATCTCACTTAGCAGCCTTTTAAATCTTCATTATTTTAGTTAAAAAATGCTTAAGATATTATAAAGAATACATGAAAACATTCACATTCTATAAATTTAAATAACTTTCCATCACCCCCCACAAAAAAACCTACTGTTTTCCCTAAAGGATTACTACTACTGGTATTTAGTCATTTATCTCTTCCAACATTTTTCCTTGCACTTAATTAAATTTTTCCTTGCATCTTGTGTGTGTGTTGTCAAGTGGACATCTGATTTTATTTTTTCCCAGTGCACAATTACACCAAAGTACTTATTACGGAGTCATCCGTTTTCTTCCTACTGATTTAAAATGCTACCTTTACATTATTAAGTTTCTATGTGCTTGTGTCTATTTTTACTCTACTCTGTTCCATGGATTTATTTGTTGGTATCTATTGCATTATCATGTACTTTGCTATCTGGTAGGGGAGTCTTCTCTCATTTGCCTTTTTTCCTAAATTTTCATGATTTTATTTTGTCATTTTTCTCTTCCAGACAAGCCTTGTAATACTTGTTGTGAATTTATTTGCATCTATTTAGATTTTATAGAACAATGTAGGAAGAATTGACCATTGAAATATTGAGACTTCCCTTCTAGGCACATAGCTTCCTGTTTTTGTTGTGGTGGTGGTTGAATTCTTGGGTCCTTCAGAAAAGTTTTGTGGCTTTGTTCATGCAGGTTGTATGCATCAAACTTTGCCTCTAAGGTTCATTCTCCATCTTTCTCCATCTTGTTTTATCCCAGGAAATCTAACCTGATGGGCAGCATCATGGATGCCTTTGCCCTTTGTCTTCCAGTTAGGTTTGACCAATGGTGAACGCTGGTGAGACAAAGGGAGGAGGAGAGTAAGATTGGGTTGCCTGGGGCTGGTCTCTCCACTGAATTCCCTGATCTTTTCCACGCAGACTCTTCTCCATGACTCTTTTATTGGATTCCAGGAACCAGGACCTCTCATGCTACTGCCCTCCCCCGCACCAACCTGGGGTGGTAACATGCCACTGCTTCTGCACTGTCTACTGGTTTCTCTACATCCTGCCCTCTCCTTGTAAATAATCCTTTTGTTAAACTTCAATTATGCTAATTTGAACATACCATTTGTTTCCTGCTGAGACCATCTCCAGTACAGCCCTGAACATTTATGATATATCTCCACATGTTTTATATTTTTCTGGGTATTGTGAATAGATACTTTTTTCATTGTACTTTCAAAGTGTTTATTTTGATATGTGGGAAAACTACTAATTTTTGTATTCTTGTATCCAATCAGCTTTTTGAAGTCTCTCATTAGCTCCAGGAGTTTTTCAACTGACCCTTTTCTGGCCCAACATAACTTCTACCATATTCTACTGGTCAAAGCTGTCACAGGGCATGCTCAAATTCCAGGGATGGGGAAATGGACTTCAGCTCCTGATGACAACTTCTTTCTGTAGAAGGTCATGCGGGATGAGAGATATTGTCATGGCCATTTTGAAATATAGAATCTGCCACACATTCTTTTAAAAATATTTATACCTTTTTTCTCCAATTTAATTTGCATTTAGAACAACACTGAATAGTAGTGTTTATAATGGGTACATTGTGGTGTTTTTTTTTATTTTTAATAAGAGTGATTCTGCATTTTGCCCCATTTAGTAAAATATTTGCTGTTAGTACCAGGAGGTATTATTTATCAAGTAAAGGCAGTTCTCTCCTACTTCTAGTTTACTAAAAGTTGTTTTTTTTTTAATCATGGATGGGTATTGAATTTTATTAGATGTGTTTTTGGCATTTATTGAGATGTTCATATGGCTTTGCTCCTTTAATGTATTCAAATTCTCCTTGTTCTTAGATTCATTTCTCTTTGATTCAATATGTCTTTGAGTAATTCTTTTAGAGAGCATAGTAGGTAGTAGTATCTCAGAGTCCATACATAAACAAGAAGTTTTCATTTTGTCCTCATACTTGAATACTTATTCAGCCATGTATACAATTCTTATTCAACTTATTTCTCATCAGAATGTTGATGTTTTTACTCTCCTTGTCCAATGTTCAGGGTCACTGATAAAATATAACTTGATATAAATAATGTATGTTTCCTTGTGTTCTCTCTCTCTCTCTTTGGTATGTTTCTTTCTATGTTTTTTAAATACCTGAGATTCTGAAATTTTACCAAGAAGTATTGTAGGTATACAATACTCTTTTTTGAATTCGCCTCTTTTGAATTTGGGAAGATCTTTCTTCTATGATTTTATTATATCTTCCCTTTCATTTTCTCTATTTTCCTCTTCTTGAATTCCTTTTTAGATGGATATTGGACTTTTTGAATTGATCCTTTATTATCTTTTAACTTTCTTCTCATATTTGTTAATCTATTGAGCTTTTTTCTAGATTTCCTTAATTTTGTCTTCTGGATCCCTAATTCAGTCTTCAGTTATGTCTGTTAAATCATCCAGGGCTTCTATTAGAATTTTAATTTCGGAGTTTGTATATTTAACTTCCAAGTCTCTTTGTTTTCCTTCTTGTTACTTTTTTGTAGTAGTTTGTTAGGTTACATGCAAGATCCTCTTTGGTATCTCTGAGGACACTGAGTATAATTTTTTTAGTTCTCTTCTGTTCCCTGAATAACCTCTATTTACTCTGGAGTTGTATGTTTTGCTGTTGTGGTCTTTTGCATTTGTCAGTTTTCCTCAAAAGCCTGTCCATGTCTTGAGTGACACATTAGATTGCCAGTGTGGCTGTCTGACATGATACCCTTGACAGTCAAGCATATCTGCTTCTCTATTCATCTCTCCAATCACTGGGAGGACTGCCTACCCCTCTCTGTCTAATCAAGGGGCATCAGTCATCTGGCTTCCCCTTGTGGTGCTTGAAGGTAGTACTGGCAGGCAACAGGCAGGGGTCAAGTTAGGAAGATTTAACCTGTTGGTAGAGACCATACCTATTGGTATGTTTTCTCCTAAGGTAAAACTGTCTTACTCATTCGTCCCCTCATCACTCTCCCGCATTATTTTAAAATTAATTTTTGTTTAACGTTAAGGGATTTGGGATAGGAAGAAAATGAGATGCACATGGCTCATCTGCTGTTTTCATCTAATAACTTCTATTGGCTCTTCATTTTCACTTATTGTTCAGCCCTATACTTTTTATTCATTTTATTTTATAATGAGGAATGCTCTTTGGTAATTAAATAAAAGTCTTAAGGTGTACAAGCAGTTATAGGATCAATGCAGACAGAAAGATCAGACAGTGCCAGAATTGCCTTTTGGTACCACCACTGGCTTTATTACCCTAAACTCTGTTTCTTCTAAGCTTTGTGGCAGATGCTGGAAAAACAAGGAACATTGAGAGGCTTAGGCATAGACTTCCCAGTTTTCCTGAATTTTCTAGTATCAGCCTTGCCAATCACAGCATAAACCAAGTTCTTTGCATTTTTTAATTCCTCTTCTTGAAAGTGTGGGTTTAGGACAATTTTACTGTCAAAAGTCAAAAGAATATAAGTAGGTGCTTTTCAGTTTGCATATAGTCTGATTTTTCCTGCACATCAATTGTTTTTACTGCCCCTATCTTGAGAGAGTCACACTCACTCTGGTGTTTGCCCCCACCCACAATACTATGCCCTGCTGAGAAGTTAAACAGGACAGAATGAGCCAGTGCACAGTTCACATGGATGAGTCCCTGCTTCACTCCATTCCGGTGTAGGCAATAGAGGCTGGTGATCAGAACCGGACCCAAAGAAACAGGGGCATAGTATCCAATGTTTCCTTTTACAAGTAAACACTCACCAGTCATTTAAATTTTTATACAGTCATGCACCATATAACAACGTTTGGTCCATAACTAACCACATATAGGATGGTGGTTCCATAAGGTTATAATGGAGCTGAAAAAGTCCTATCACCGTTATAGCTGATGTTTTACTTTATAGCCCAATGCATTACTCATTCATGTGTTTGTGGAGATGCTGGTCCAGATTTATATGACAAATTTGCCAGTCATATAAAAGTATAGCACAATTAATGTACAGCACATAACACTTGATAATGATAATAAATGACTGTTACTGGCTTACATGTTTAGTATACTTTTTATCATTATTTTAGAGTGTACTCTTTCTACTTATAAAAAATAAAGTTCACTCTAAAGCAGTATGCCATGTTACACTGGCAGCAGCTCTGTATATCTCAGGTTTACTCAGTGTCTTGATAGCTCACTTTCCCTTGTGCTTGATTAATCTCATTATGTTTTTTTGTACAGTAACAGACTGTATAGGTTTGTAGCCTGGGAGCAATAGGATGTACCATATAGTCTGCGTGTGTAGTAGGCTATACCATCTGTGTTTGTGTAACTGAGCTTTATGATGTTCGCACAATGATAACACCACCTAATGACACATTTCTAATGACACAGAATGTATCCCAGTTGTTAAGCAATGCACGACCATACTTCAGGGAGATAAAAAGTTTAAGGAATGTCTATGGATCAGGCCCAGCCTTACACTTTTATTGTAGGCCAACCCAGCCATGTGTGCCAGTCAAAGTGTGTGACTTGTGGGATGGCTCATTTCCACATTAATATGTGAATTGAGAATAGTAATGAATCCAGAGAACACTGGTAAGTGTTTGTCCTGCTCCTGAAACTTGCATGTTCTTAGTCAGTCGTGCTGACTAGCTTGTGTCTTGTTCATTGGAAGTGAAGAGCTGCTGTCCTGCTGCCTGGTCCTTAGCAGAGATGCACAGCTCTCTGTAAGGAGCACATTCCAAAGCTCTGTTGCTATCCTCCAGAGACAAGCCATCAGAACAAATGACTTTTAAAAACAGAATTTTAATTCCTAAAAAATTAACATTGAAGATGAGTTAGTAAATCAGAGGAGAGAAAAAACTCATTTCTTACTGTTATACAATATCTAAAGTAGTTTTTATCACAAAATGTGTGCCATTTGTTTAAAAATTCTTAGATGTCCTTTCCTCACCTCTTTTTTAGGATATAGAGTACATACGATCCCATTACAATATTGAAGATTTTATCTACTTCAGTCATCACCAGCATGAAGAACATGGACACCTGTATCACTTTGCCTTGAACCCCATTTTTCGGCACTATACCAAGTTTTTTCTGAAGGAGATACTCCGTTTAGGTTTTAAGTCCTGTCTCTACTACCCTATTTACCCAGCTTCCAGGGAAGGCAAGGTAAAAAAAAATGTTGTAATTAACTTTCCTGGCAGATGTTCACTGTGTCATTTGTGTTGTGTGCCATATTGTATTCCTTCCTTGCTTGATGCACTTTGATTATAGTGTGGCTCTGAATTTCAAGTGGCCATAGTGAGTTTGGCCCTTGCACTGTAGTGAAAGCCCAGACTTTGAATATCTGAAACAATCACAACCAATATAATTAGTAGAACAATTCTTGTTTTTTCCATATTGACAAAACGGAGACTAAAAACTGTGCAAAAATGCTCCAAGAGACATGAAAATCAAATTATTTCTTATGGTGCATTAGTGAAAAACCAAAATGATTCTCTCATGTTCTTTAAGCAAAGAAATTTTAGTGATGAACCCATAAGATAAATCAGTTCAATCCTATAATATTGATATTCTATCACAGCATTCCAAATAAGCACTATAATCACCCACATAAAACTTATGGATAAAAAGTGGAGATTTATAATATTTATTTATCCTTTATGTAGTAAATGCCTATATAACTGCAAAATATTTGTTATACTTATGTAGACAATGCTGTCATAATGAACATATATGTGATATGTGTACATTACATATGTGTGCAAGCACAGATAGCAAGCTCTTCATTTATCCTGCTTTAGTCCTCTTCATAGCACTTTTCACTAGCTAAAATTTTATCTCTTTCCGTGATGGCAAGGGTGTTTGTCTGTCTGTTCAAAGCTGTATCCCAGTGCCTAGAAGAGCCATACATGCAGCTTGGGGAAGAAGTAGGTTTACAATTGTGAGTACACAAAACACAGAGTTTATCCTTGTATTATTATTTATTAATTATTGTGTTATTTTCCATATAAACAACTATAAACCTACTTTTGCCCTACCCTGTATATGTGCACACACACATACACACTCACATACAGTGTCTTGGTTGTTCCTCAGGCAAGGAAGGGCCTCTTCAAGCTAGATTCCCAAGATGTTGTTTCCTGGAAGCTTGGATGACAGCATTGGTCCTCAGCCTGATGTAGACTCGAGGGGTGATAAGATTCAACCCATAGACTAGGTAGAAACTGTCCTATCAGATCCCATTCATGACTGAAAGCTGTCTCATGTTCTACCTAGAATCTTTGATGTCACATTTCTTCTCAGTTACAAGTGAGCTAAAGATTTTTAAAGTGATCTTATTTATTAAACTTAAAAAACATTCTAAAATGTATTAGTACATTTACATAACAGTAATTTTTACCATGCACTTTTTTTTTAACAAAAGCCTTTGGAGAAATACAAAGGGAATGTAAAAGAAAGAAGAAAATACATGGAAAGGATTATTATTGAGATATGGAATATGCTTTAGTGCTAGTTTTTTTTTTTTTTTTTGTCACAATGCAGCACTATATCAATTTGAATGCCCAGATTTGAACTTAATGAGATGGGAAGGTAACAGTTTTGTTGGACAATCCCAGTCCTGTGTAATTTCTTTTTAGTTTGCATTTTGGCCAGTTGCCAATTTGGTCACCTTCAGGTTGTGATATTAAATTCTTAGTTTTTATTCATGATATTGTATGCATGTGCCAAGCTGGTAAAGTCCTTTTGTATCCATAATAAATATAGTATCTTAGACATTTTATTGAGTGTTTATATGTTTACCTCAATAGTATAGATTTGGAATATGTTATGCACTGTTTCCTATAGGATATAGAAACACATTTGGGAACAGATTTAAACAAGTGTAAGAAGCAGTACCAAATAATTTAGGTAAGAATTTGAGAAATCCCTAGTGATAGTAGTAAAAATGAACTTTTGGCTCACATTTGGTTTTCTCTACAGCCTCCTGCCAGCACATGTATTGAGAGATTTTCCAGACTTAAAAACAGCTCTGACTAGGAATTCCTGAGTTCTGTTTGTCAGTGGGTAAAATTAGGGTATGAATTTTAATGGTGATAGATGTTAAAAATTCCTTTTAGAAGCTCTTAGGAATGCCTGGGGGCTATTTTTAGAATAGCAAGTAAGTCATATGTAAATCATCTTATTTATTAAACTACACTTATAGTTCAGTTTTATTTTCTTTGCTTCCCAGCTTAAATGCAATTAATATATCTTTTAAAATGTCGGTTTCACAGTTTAACTCTTGAGATTTATATAGTCAAAATACTGAGTTAATTTCACCAAAACTCCTAAGAATTCATAAATGTGAAAGGAATAAAGACCACCATGTTCAGTTTTTTTCTGCTAAGTTTTAAAAATTGAGTAAAATTACTATTTAAAACATTCTTGTAAAACATGATTTATCAGTTCATTTCAGTAAGCATAAATTCAAGTTATAATTTAGTATTAATTTAAGTCAAAATAGTATGATCTAATTCCCCAAGCTATCCCACTTTCTATTTTCATCATTTTATTTCAAAACACTTATTTTCTCAACAGAGGTCCAGTTAAAATAGCTGTGCTTTCACAAACAGGAGGATTTTTCACATCTGCATTCAGTTGCCCTCTGATGACATTTTTATATATTCACCTTCTTAAAGCAGCTAATGCCAAACGCACAAAGGTTAACAGGAGGCAGATAACAGCTTAATGGGGTCAGATCAAGCTGATTCTCGTTCACTATGGAGAATAATATCCTCCTGGGGAAAATGCTTGTACTGAAAAATCCCATAAACCAAGCCACTTGTTTATCTGTCATTCCCACAGAGAAAGTAATGTGATTACTCTCATAATTATCTTCATTAGTGTCAGGCATTATCTACAATTCATTCCTCTGCTTGGAGAGTATGTTTGTTTATTTGCTGGGTTTTTTTTCCCCTCTATGATTTGGCTGAGTTCAAAATTTTGTATTTGTAAAGCCACATGCAGGCATCTGTGCTATGATGCTCTGACATTTTCTCCCCTAAAATAGAGATTGCTGTCTTGCAGTTCCAGAGCTCCTACGCCCATTCCCTGACATCCGCCCTTCATTACTTGGTTCCTGTGCGACCACGACGACAGATTGTCTATCCTCTGGAAAAGCTTGGCATCAATGCCCCATCAAAGGCAGTCTCCAAGGAGCTGGTGAGTAGCTGGGTAGCAGCAGGCAGGAGGCACAGTGCCAGCTCGGGCAGGCGTGGCAGATGGGGTGGCAGCACTGTCTTCTTGGGAGCAGGCTGCTTATTTACAGGGAGCCTGGCACTCATGCCCTTACAGGGGTGGCTTTGCCCTCAGGTGGTTATTCCACCATAAGCCTAAAACAAGAGCGTCACAATCCCTGGGGTGACAGACCCCACAGGGACACTCACATGCTCTGCTATGTCTCAGGACAAGTGGTCAACCTTCCAGCATATCTGTTTTCTTTCCCCTTGCTCAAAAGCAGATCCCACTATTCTATCATGTTTTGCTTTCAAGGCAAAAGTGCCCATTCACAATTTGGACAAAGCTATCAGAGAAAATTGAGCTGGCTACATTTAAGATATTTGGGTCTGAGTCCTAAGCTGGGTTTGTTAACTCCTCTTCTGGGAGTCAGGATGACTAACAGAAGCATATTAACTGCTCTGGGTCAGTTCAGAGGTTTGACCTTAAAATGAACAGCCCCTGAAAGGTCTTACTACCAGAACAAGAAAAGGGACAGAAATAATAATCTAATTTCGCTTTAAATAGAACTGTACATGTATATGTACACACAGACATGTACATGATTTTGTCAAGTTGACTTACACGTAGGCTCGTAGAGTTTTGAATAATGCATTTCCGCTTAATTACTTAGTCCCTCAGTGGGCTGACAGTTGTCCATGTGAGAGAGAAAAAGGAAAGTAGAAAGTTTGAACTCTCCAAATCTTTACACAAGAAGTTATTCATCAGAGCTAGATGGGTTAAAATAAACAACTTGTGACAACTTCAGCACTGCAGGAAGTGCGCCGTCTCACTGCCCTCACTTTGTATATGGGTTCCCTGTTGAGGGGGCAGTGCTCCACCAAGACGCACTGAGAGGCGGCTGAATACTGTGACCGAGGCTGGTTTCAGCCTGACGTTTATATATATTTGTACATATTATATATATGTATATTTGTGAAATAAAATATAAATTTATATTTATTTTCTGATAAGCTCTAAATTTATAATTAAGTAGAGACTAAAAATAAATAGCAATTTTTCCCCTTCTAACTCTTCACTGTAGGAAATGTAAAGCGTATACAAACACAGGGCTTTTCATTCTACCTGTGCTGAGGGGCATTAATCCATCTTAGACTGATAGGTTTGTAAAAAGTGAAATCTTTAGAAAATGAGATTAAAAAACAGACAAAATTCAAGCCTGATTATTTTGTTACTAGGTTTTTTATTTAACAGATTGTTATTTAACACATACTTACATTATTATTTATACAGATACTTTACATATACAGATACAGATACATTATTATTTAACAGATACTTACATCTTCCCAGGCCAGTGACAGTTTATAGATGGGCACCTGTCTCAGACCATGTGTGGAATAACACTAAAACTCCCATATGCGTATTCAACATTTAGCTTAACAGTTTTCAACTCTTGGTTAGTTTTGGATCTTCTGTACCCCCACCCACTTCCCCTTCCTCCCGTATCATTTTGAAGCAATACCCAGATGCATATCATTTCATCAAGGATCAAAGGTGCATTCTCAGGTAGCAGGGCTACAGCATTGAAGTTCATACTGTGTCTACTCTAGAGATAAGGGTGCCAGCCTCATCCAGAGAACCTTTCAGATGGACACCAGGTGATCTATTTGTGTGTGGAGATCCTGGGAAACAACCCCTTTGGAATGAGAGCTAAGACCCACAGGTTTGATACAAACAGCCTATGGGGTCAGGCAAGGTGACTTCATATGTATTTGTCGGTGAAACACAGCTTTAGTGAGTCATGAAGGGGCTGCAGAAGAAAAGAGCTGAAGGTACAAAGTACATGGGTGCAGCTTCTGTGTCATATTAGGGTAAGAATGAGAGATGCTGCCCTTTTGCAGTCACTGCTTAGACACCTTCAAGTATGGATAGACCATATGACTGGGTCAGGGCACATCAGTGGCAGCCCATGGCTCTAGTGCCTTCAGCCAGTCCTCTGGTGGCATGAGTGGCAGGGTGGAGGGGGGACGGAGGGCAGGAGTACAGAGCTGTGTGTAGATATCAGGAGCACTGTTTTTCCAAATACCAGGCACTTCTTCTCCTCACTCCCATCCCCAAACCTCCAGAGTCTGACTTTGAGGTAGGCTGGAGCTTCGGGTAGGAAGATAGCCAGAAGCTGGTATGAATTAAAATTATTGCTCACATTTAAAAAACCTGTTCTGTGGTCATGTCAGTGTTCTGTGTCCCTGGAGCCCCAACTTACTTCAAAACATAGCAGAGGATAGATTCTTTAAATCCCTGGTCCAGAAAGACAGCCACTTACCAGCTGGGTTAAGCTGATGCTTGGTACCTGTTACACTGTGCTGTGTTATTCATTGTATTGGTGAATTCTGACTTTTTAATAAGCATTTTTACTGTTACTTGTACTTATTCTTGAGAAGGTTTTAGTAAAGATTTAGATTTAGAAAAAAATTCAGAAATCTTGAAAGTTTGACCAAAGGAGTATCAGGAACATAACCACATGTGATGGACCTGGATGTTCACAAGTTAAAATACTACGTTATGTTATTTAAACATTTTCTTTTTAACATTTTAGGTAGATTTCACATTTTAGGCTGATTATCTCAGATGAAATGAGCTAAATAGAAATTTTTAGGAGGAATTTCTATACAGTCCTAACTACACTGACTTTTTTTTTTTTTCAAGCAGAGCAAATAATGTTGCAGCCGTTGAACTAAGTGAGGTTAATCAATTGTCATTACCAAATGAATTCTGGGTTTTTTCCCTCCTTGAAGTTTATATTCTCTTTCCCCAGTGCATGTTGTTTTATATGGCTCCTTAGCTCCCTCTCCATGTCTGCATATTTCGCTCACTGGGTACTGGTCTTTCATACCTTTTATCCAACTTATACCACCTCAGAGTGACCATTAGTTCCCTCACTTTCACCTAAGAAGCCAGTCTTCAAGGAAACAGATCACTCCAGGCATGAGTAACGGGATAGAGAGCATTTCCTCTCGCTGGGTTGCCAATTTGAATCTGGCACAAGGAGCGGTGATTGAAATTCATTACCGCATGGCAAAGAAATATACTCCCTCCCCACCCCAAGGCCCTGGCAGTTTCTGTCTGGTTTGGGTGACAGGTGCTTCTGCCGCAATATCTTCCCTATTGTTTCTGTTCATTGAGAGCCTGCGCCATATCCAGTCGTAAGAAAGGAACTGGAAAACATGTAAATGATTTTTACCGTGCATTACAGAGGTGGTCCCCAAAGATTCATCATAATACCTCTATGGTCAATCAGTATGGATGCACAGACAAGACAGAGGGCTTTTTTTTCTAAGACCATAACCATTTGGGATGGACCTGGAAGAGTCATTTCTTAGCTTGAATGGGCTTTCTTGGCTTATGCATTTATGTTCTCAGAATTATAACAATGGGAATCTTTTATTAAATAAATCAAGATTGCCCACTTGCATGAGAACTGTGGTCCAGGAAAACACTCAAAATCTGGCTGAATGAATTGAAAGGCCATGTTAATTAAAGACTGCAACAAGTTGACCCATATTTACTTTGGGGTGGTTCTGTGTATAAGTGTGCTTTCTTTCCTTTCTGCCCCTGCTGCAGAGTTTCAGACATGACTGTGACATAGTCCCTGCTCTCAAAGAGCTTGCGCTCTAGTGTCAGTATTAACACAGGTCTGCTCAGGTAGTTAAACCCGGGGTGGGAAAGGACTGCCCTGACCCATGGTTGCAAGAGCCAGACTCAGGAGGAATACCCACACTGGGGTTAGACCCATTCTACAGAATCTTTTGAGAGGGAATGGGTTTGGTCCGAGGCACTGTTCCCTTTCCAACACTGGGATTTGAAGTGACTTTTGTGATATTAAACACCAAATAATCTTCTTAGAACTTAAACAGCTCCTGTCCTTATTTTAGTATCAATAGATGCTTCCAATCATCCACTTCTGTCATTTTAGTTCTTTATTTTGGTTTTTAGTGCTCATAAAATTATAGTGTGAACTCCCCCCACCTCTCTTTTCTCAAAAATATTTTTTGGACCAAATTAATTCCTCATCTTTCAGATGACAGAATCATTTTAGGAATCATACTTTCAGAGCGATCAGTGCCTGTTGTTCTTTTTTTTTATGGTTGTTTATTAGAGATGGTCTGTTTAAATCTCTACTAGTGAATTCTTTGAGGTCTCCATTTTCCCTTTATCCTTTTCTACAAAGAAAAATGATGGTTTACCTACCCCGCTTCTTGGAGCTAAGTGCTGGCCCGCTTTTTTCTGGTATGTGATCTCTCAGGAAGATGTCACTCACTGGCATTCAGTTACCCTTTCAATTGCCCCTTTTCATCCTGGCTGTTCTTATCCAGTCCAGCTATAATTACCATCTGATAGACTATTACAGGATACTGTTTCACTTGTACATCTGCTGCCCTAGGAAATTGCATTATTCTGCCAGCACCTGCTAGATTTCCCCCAGCTTAATTGTTTCCCAAACCCTTCCTTAAACGTTCAGTGTCTGTGGTTAGACTGCCCTTGGTTGTACTTGTGGTTGGGGTGCATGTTTTTGTATGTGTGCATGTGTGTAAATATTTTTTTTTACTTTTTTCTTTTTTAAGTATGTTTTATTGATTATGCTATTACAGTTTTCCCAATTTCTCCCCCTTTCTCCCCCCTCTGCTTTGCACCCCCCCCAACCCTCCGGCATTCCCCCTCACCCTTAGTTCATGTCCATTGGTTGTACATGTAAGTTCTTTGAGATCTCTGTCTCCTATAACAGTTTTGACCTTTCCCTGTCTATTTCATGCCTACCAATTATGGTTCTTATTCCTCGTACCTTTTACCCTCATGCCCCCCTCCTTTCTCCCCACTGAAATCTCTCCATGTCATATCCATTTCTCTGATTCTGTTCCTGTTCTGGTTGTTTGCTTAGTTTTTGTTTTCATTGTTTTTCTTTTCTTTTAGGTTCATTTGTTGACAGTTGTGAGTTTGTTGTCATTTTACTCTTCATAGTTTTGATCTTCTTCTTTTTCTTAGATAACATTTAACATTTCATATAATAAGGGCTTGGTGATGATGAACTCCTTTAACTTGACCTTATCTGGGAAGCACTTTACCTATTCTTCCATTCTAAATGAAAGCTTTGGTGGGTAGAGTAATCTTGGATGTAGGTCCTTGCCTTTCATGACTTGAAATACTTCTTTCCAGCCCCTTCTTGCCTGTAAGGTTTCTTTTGAAGAATCAGCTGATAGTGTAATAGGAACTCCTTTGTAGGTAACTCTGTCCTTTCCTCTTGCCACTTTTAGGTTATCTTTAATCTTGGGTACCTAATGATGATGTGCCTTGGCATGTTCTTCTTTGGGTCCAACTTCTTTGGGACTCTTTGGGCTTCCTGGACTTCCTGGAAGTCTATTTCCTTCACCAGCTTGGGGAAGTTTTCCTTCATTATTTGTTCAAATAGGTTTTCAACTTCTTGCTCTTCCTCTTCTCCTTTTGGTACCCCTATAATTCGGATATTGGAACATTTCAGGTTGTGCCAGAGATTCCTCAGCCTCTCTTCATTTTTTTTTTTATTCTTGTTTCTTCATTCTGTTCCAGTTGGATGTTTATTTCCTCCTTTTGTTCCAAATCGTTGCTTTGAGTCCTGGTTTCTTTCCTGTCACTGTTGGTCCCCTGAATATTTTGCTTTATTTCATTTTGGGTATCTTTGGGTATCATTTGTTTTTTCATTTTTCAACCAAGCTCAATCAGTTCTGTGAGCATTTTGATTACCAGAACTTTAAATTCTCCATCAGATAGGTTGGCTATCTCCCCATCACTTAGCTCTCTTTCTGAAGCTTTGCTCTGTTCTTTCATTTGGGCCATATTTCTTTGTCTCTGGTGTACCTGGTAAGTTGTAAGGGGGTGGGGCCCTAGGTCTTCACCCAGGCAGGGCAACCCTCCTTGCTACACTGAGGAGCTGCCTGTGGGAGAGGGGCCAGAGAGGGAATAGTGCAGCTTGCCTGCTCAGCTCTAGCCCACTTTCCAACGAACTCTTCCATGAGACTGGGAGTTTCTTCCACTGTGGCAACTGCTGTAGTCCACAGTCAGTTCTGAGTCTCAGTTTCCAGTTTAGCCAGCCCGCCCATGCAGTCCTCCCCTCACCTTGTTTCTCTCAGCCCCCCTGCCTTCAAGATCCACCACCTAGCCTCAGGGTCTTACCATTCTGGTTGTTCTGATTGATTTTCTTTCATTCCTTGGTTGTCAGAGCTCCATGCAGTTTGATATTTTGCACATCTGGTTGTTTATTAATTTTATATTGGTCATTATCCTCCTTTTGGTTGTGTGAGGAAGTGAAGAGTTTCTGCCTACGCCTCCATTTTGGCTGGAACTCTGCATGTGTGTAAATGTTTAAATTAGTCTTTTAGTATTTCCTCGGTAGAAGTTTCTAAAAATATAAACAGTTTTTCGGCATCATACATACACTGAACATTACTCATGTGGCCGTGGTGATATTTTCTTGAAATGAAATTAACCCACTTTAAATCCCCACCGTGAGTCAAATTTTCATTTTCAAGCCACTTCTCAACCATTTCCTACACATTTACACTACCTATAGGAAATGTATTTTCTCCTATTTATGGTAAACTGTTTTCTCTGATATCCTTAGAATAATTTCCATAAATTCCCTCATAAGCTCTTATTTTCTCACCAAACAAATAATACAAATTCCAAGGTCATCTATTTCCGATTCTCTGAATACTGTCTAGTTCAATATTATACATACTATATATATTTATACCAGAATGACTTACAAATCTGTGGCTTCTTCTCCTTATTATCATAATTCCTCCCTGTTAGAAAGATTATAGAGTAATAAGCAACAACTAACAATAATATATATTTTGCTCTGCTAAAGGCTTCCCATGAATTACCTCTTATAAGCCTCCTATCAGCACTTAGACAGTTACGCTACTATCATCCTCAACATATGTAAAGAAAACAGGCTTGTAGGAGGGAGAGTAAATGACTCATCCAAAGGCTAATCAGTGACCAAGCCTCAAACCAGGCAGCTGGATGCCAAAATCTGTACCGTTAGCCACTATATATACACAGTCTTATCTACAAACTTGAAGTGCTTGTATCATGAATTACTGTAGGAAAAGCAAACCACAAAAAGGAAGATGGCTTGACAGAGACCATTTGGAATCTTCCAAATCTTTGGCACCAGCTACTTAATCAAAAGGTGACCCACAGATAATTGGCTTTCCCCCAGAGCAGTTTGGATTTTCCTCTTGGCTGAGTCATTCATTCTTAGGTTTGATCGGGTGCCAGCTTGATCCTGGCTGTGCTTGGCTGGGGACAAGCAGGCATACGAGTTCAGATTGGTGTGCTGGGGTCAGTTGGGCACAAGCTGATCCAGACTGTCTGCCCTTCTCTCTCTTGCATCAGCTTGTTGTTACAAACCTTCCAAAGTAATAGTGGTGGCTACTGGGAAAGGAGGAGAAAACTTATGTAGATTACACTATAAATTTCTCAAGATTCAGTTCCATGTTGCATATGGCTTCATTGACAGGATGTGCACTAGGGGCATGATTTATAGGCCCTGGCTTTATTTAGAAATTGGGCTATGATTAAGTAGCAAAATGGTCTTTAGGGTATGCTAAGAGAATAAATTGAAAAGTAAATTCTTAACATCTCAGTATTGTCAAAAATCAATCCTACATCTTATCCTCATTTTCTAGAACAGATATTATAAGACAATATTTCTCCTTTCTCCAACCCACCCTCCCTCTTTCCTCATCTCTAACAGTTTTATTGATGTATAAATCATATGTCATTCAATTCATTCATTTAAGTTGTATAATTTATTGACTTTTTAGTATTATATTTAGAGTTAGACAACCATCACCACTACCTAATTTGAGAATATTTTTGTCAGCCAAAAAAGAAATCCAGTAGCAGAAACATACTATAACCCAAACCCTAGCCCACCCCCAACCCTAGACAACTACTAATTTGTTTTCTCTTTCTATTATGGACATTTTGTGTAAATAGACTTATACAATATACAGTATTTTTGTGACTGGTTTCTTTCACTTACCATGTTTTCAAGGTTCATTTGTTCTGTAGTATGTATCAGTACTTGATTCCTTTTTATTGTTAAATAATATTCTATTGTGTGGATATACTACATTTCATTGGTTGGTTGGTGGACATTTGACTAGTCTCCAGTATTTGGCTACTGTGAATAATGTTGCTGTGAACATTCATGCAGAGACTTCTGATCAAAATGGAGGCATAGATAGATACACTTTGCCTCTTTGCACAGCCATAAGAAGGATTACAACTAACCTCAAAATAAAAAACACACAGAACTGCCAGAAAATTGAACTGTATGGAAGTCCAACAACCAAAGATTGAAAGAAGCCGTATACAACCAGATGGGAAGGAGGGGAGGAGATGGGGATTCAAGGTGAAGAGGATGTGGTATGGTGGTGGTGAAGTAGCAGTGGCAGCAAGGTGTTTAGCAGTATGGGCAGTCCCACATTAATGTGTAGTGGATAAAATTGAGAGGGATATCTTGGGAGCATGTGATCCTAGCACCAGGCTAGACTGTACAGCCCAAGGCTCCAGCTCCAGGAAAATAAAGCCTCAGGATTTGTGACTGTAAAAACCAGTGGGGGTAGGCGTGGTGGAAGAAACTGCCAGTTTCTTGGGAGAGTTCATTTAAAGGACCTGCACACTCCTAGAACAAACACAAACCCACCCACTCTGGGAAACACCACCAGGACAGCAGCTAGAGGGGCTCTAGTCACATATGGGAAGGGGGTGAAGTGACTGAAAATGGTGCAGGTGGAACAAGCCTCAGTGGCATCATTCCTTCTCCAACCTCTTCCCACATATAGAGCCACAAAGCTGTGAAGCAGGTTGCCCTGCCCTGGTGCATACCTAAAGCTCTGCCCGTAAAACTTAACAGGTGTGCTAAGACAGGCAGTCAAAGTAGCTCTCCCTGACACACAGAATCAAACACAGGGAGGCTGTCAAATTGAGGAGACAAAAAAATATGGCCTGAATGAAAGAACAGAATAAAAGCCGAGAAGAAGAACTTGGTGAATCAGAGTTCAAAAATTGGAGAACTCTACTCTGAGTCTATCAGATGCAGAGTTCAAAACACTGGTGATAAGGATGCTCAGAGAACTCACTGAATATGGCAACAGCATAAGGGGTGAAATGAAGGCTACACTAAGTGAAATAAAGACAAATCTATAAGGAACCAACAGTGAAAGAAAGGAAGCCAGGGTTCAAATCAATGGTTTGGAACATAAGGAAGAAATAAATAAGCAGAAGAGAAAGAAGAAACAAGAATTACCGCCCCCCCCCCACACAAAACAAGGGGAGAATAAGAAAACTCTGGGACATCTCAAACAGTACCAGTATCCAAATCATGGGGATGCCAGAAGGGAAAGAAGAAGAACTAGACATTGAACAATTAATTGAAAACATGATGAAGGAAAAGCTCCCTGATTTGGCAAAGTAAATAGAAATACAAGTCCAGGAAGTACAGAGAGTCCCAAATAAGTTGGACTCAAAGAGGACCATACCAAGACACATCATAATTAAAATGCCAAAGATTAAAGATAAAGACAGAATCTTAAAAGCAGCAAGAGAAGAAAATTACCTACAAAGGAGTTCCCATAAGACTGTTATCTGATTTCTCAAGGAAACCTTGCAGGCAAGAAGGGACTGGCAAGAGTATTTAAAGTGATGAAAGCAAGAATCTCCACCCAAGATTGCTCTATCCAGCAAAGCAATCATTTAGAATGGAAGGGCAGATAAAGTACTTCCCAGACAAGGTAAAACCACAGGAGTTAATCATCACCAAGGCATTATTATATAAAATATTAAAGGGGCTTATTTATGAAAAAGAAGATGATCAAACTATGTACTTTAAAATGACAACAAACTCACAACTATCAACTAAATCTAAAAAAATCCAAAAACTAAGCAAACAACTAGAACAGGAACAAAATTATAGATATGGAGATCTTTTGCAGGGTTATCACCTGGGGGAGAATGGGGAAAAGGTACAGGGAATAAGAAGCATAATTCATAGGTACAAAATAGAGTGATAGTAAGAGTAGTATAGGAAATAGAGAAGCCAGAGAACTTATATGCATGACCTATGCACATAAGCTAATGTGGGGGTAGGGGGGATTGATGGAGGGGAGGGGGACTACCAGGTGGAGGAGGGAAAAGGGGGAAAATTGGGACAACTGTAATTGCATTATCAGAAAAATAAACTTAAAAAACAAAAATTAATAAAGTATTTGTGCACAGGTTTTTGCACAGGTTTTTATGTGGATAAAAATTTGTGTGGATATTTATCCACATAAAAGCCTATGCATCAACTTCTGGCCAAGATGGAGGTGTAGGTAGACACACTGTGCTTCCTTGAACAACCAAAAGAAGGACAACAATTTAAAAACAAAAACAAGCAGAACTGAAAGAAAATCGAACTGTATGGAAGTCTGACAACCATGGAGTTAAAGAAGACACACTCATCCAGACCGGTAGGAGGGGCAGAATCCAGCAGTGGGGCAGACAGGACTTGAGGTAAGCTGGCAGCTGGCAGACCCACCGAGGCGGCAGATTGTGGAATAGGGCCCGCAAGGCTGCAGCTGGCAGACCAGGCAGTCCCACATTCGAGTGCAGATAAACCAGGCAAAACAAAGAGGGAGCGGGAACTCCCAGCCTCACAGGAAAGTTCACTGGAGAGACCCACAGGGTCCTAGAATGTACACAAACCCACCCACATGGGAATTAGCACCAGAAGGGCCCAATTTGCTTGTGGGAAGTGGGGGAAGTGACTGAAATCTGGCAGAGAGTGGAGCAAGTGCCATTGTTCCCTTAGACCCCTTCCCCGCATACAGCATCACAACACAGTGATGTGGGGTACCCCAACATGGGGTACCCTACCCGGGTGAACACCTAAGGGTCCGCCCCTCACTACGTAACAAAGTGTCAAGATGAAAAAAAATGTCCCAAACAAAAGAACAGATCAAAGCTCCAGAAAAAATACAACTAAGCAATGAAGAGGTAGCCAACCTATCCAATACACAGTTCAAAACACTGGTAATTAGGATGCTCACAGAATTGGTTGAATTTGGTCACAAATTAGATGAACAAATAAAGGCTACAATAAGTGAAATAAAGGAAAATTTACAGGGAATCAATAGTGATGGGAAGGAAAGTGGGACTCAAATCAACAGTGTGAACCAGAAGGAAGAAACAAACATCCAATCAGAAAAGAATGAAGAAATATGAATTTGAAAAAATGAGGAGAGGCTTAGGAACCCCTGGGACAACATTAAATGTTCCAATATCCAAATCATAAGGGTGCCAGAAGGAAGGAGAAGAGGAAGAGCAACAAGTGGAAAACTTATTTGAACAAATAATACAGGAGAACTTTCCCAATCTGGCAAAGGAAATAGACTTCCAGGAAGTCCAGGAAGCTCAGAGAATCCCAAAGAACTTGGACCCAAGGAGGAACACACCAAGGCATATCATAATTACATTAGCCAAGATTAAAAATAAGGAGAGAATCTTAGAAGCAGCAAGAGAAAAGAAGACAGTTACCTAACAAAAGAGTTCCCATCAGACTGTCAGCTGATTTCTCAAAGAGACCTTCCAGGCAAGAAGGGGCTGGAAAGAAGTATTCCAAGTCATGAAAGTCAAGGACCTCCATCCAAGATTGCTCTATCCAGCAAAGCTGTCATTTAGAATGGAAGGGAAGATAAAGTGCTTCTCAGATAAGGTCAAGTTAAAGGAGTTCATCATCACAAAGCCTTTATTATATGAAATGTTAAAGGGATTTATCTGAGAAAAAGAAGATAAAAAATATGAACAGTAAAAAGACAGGAATCTCACAGTTATTAACAACCACACCTAAAACAAAAGCAAACTAAGCAAACAGCTAGAACAGGAACAGAACCACAGAAATGGAAATCACATGGAGGGTTATCAACAGCGGAGAGGGAGGAGGAAAGAAGGGGGAAAAGGTACAGAGAATAAGTAGCATAGATGGTAGGTAGAAAATAGACAGGGGGAGGGTAAGAATAGTATGGGAAATGTAGAAGCCAAAGAACTTATAAGTATGACACATGGACATGAACTCAAGGGGGGAGATGTGGGTGGAAGGGGGTATGTAGGGTAGAGGGGAGTGAAGGGGGAAAATGGGACAACTGTAATAGCATAATCAATAAAATATATTTTTTAAAAAACCTGTGCATCAATATTCATGGCAACATTTTCATTTTTCTTGTTAATGTGTATAGGAGTAGAGTTGCTGGATCATACAGTGACTATATGTTTAACTATATGATGAAATACCAAATTTTTAATTTAATCTTCATTGTATTTTTCCCCATCACATTTAGTCCCTTGTACCTCCCTCCCCTCAGCAATCGCCACAGTGTTGTCTATGTCCATGAGTCCTTGTTCCTTTTTGCTCAATCCATTCATCACCTAGCCCTCACTCACTGGCTGTCATGTGCTCTCCATCTGTGAGTCTCTCTGTTTTCCTTGTTACGTCAGTTTGTTCATTAGATTCTGCATGTGAGTGAAATCATATGGTATTTGACTGGCTTTCTCTGACTGGCTTATCTCACTTAGCATAATGTTCTCCGGGTCCAGCCATACTGCTGAAAAGGGTAACATTTTCTGTCTTTCTTTTTCTTTTTTACAGCTGAGTAAAATTCCATTGTGCAAATGTCCCAGAGTTGTTTTATCCACTCATCTGTTGATAGACACTTGCACTGCTTCCATAGCTTGGCAACTGTAAATAACACAGCAATGAACATAGGAGTAATTGTGTTCTTTTGAATTAGTGTTTTGGGTTCCTTTGGATATATTCCCAGAAGTGGTATTGCTGGGTTAAAAGGCAGATCCATTTTTAATTTTCTGAGGTATCTCCACACTGCTTTCCACAGTGGCCGCACCTATTTGCATTCCCACCAACAGTGCAAAAGGGTTTCCCTTTTTCCACATCCTTGCTAGCTCTTGTTGTTTGTTGATTTATTGATGATAGCTATTCTGACAGGTGGGAGATGACATCTCATTGTGGTTTTATTTTCATTCCTCTGATAATTAGTAACGTTAAGCATCTTTTTATATCTGTATTGGCCATCTGTATGTCCTCTTTGGAGAAGTGTCTATTCAGGTCCTTTGCCCATTTTTTAATTGGGTTGTTTGGTTTTGCTTTGTTGGTTTTCTTTTTGGTGTTGAGTTTCATAAGTTCTTCATAAATTTTGGATATTAACCCCTTGTCAGAAGTATTGGTGAATAATTTCTCCCATTCTGTGGGTTGTCTTCTTATTTTGTTGATGATTTCCTTTGCTGTGCAAACCCTTTTTAGTTTGATGTAGTCCTATTTGTTTATTTTTTCTTTTGTTTCTCTTGCCTGGGGAAATATATCCAATAAAAAATTTCTACAAGCAATATCCGAGTTTTTGCTGCCTATGTTTTCTACTGGGATTTTTATTGTTTGGGGTTTAATATTAAGTCTTGAGTCCATTTTGAATTTATTCCTTAGTGTGATGTAAGAAGGTGGTATAGTTTCATTTTTTTTTTGCACATATGTATCCAAATTGCCCAACACCATTTATTGAATAAAATATCTTTAGCTCATTGTATGTGCTTGCTTCCTCTGTCAAATATTAATGGACTATAAAGGGGTGCATTTATTTCTGGGCTCTCTATTCTGTTTCATTGATCTATGTGTCTCTTTTTGTACCAGTACCAGGCTGTTTTGATTACTGTGGCTTTGTAATATAGTTTGATATTTGATAGCATGATTCCTCCAGCTTTGTTCTTCTTTCTCAGGATTGCTGTTGCTCTGCAGGGCCTTTTGTGATTCCATGGTAATTTTTGAAGTATTTATTCTAGTTCTGTGAAATACATCGTTGGGATCTTGATAGGAATTGCATCGAATCTATAGATTGCTTTGAGTAGTGTGGACATTTTAATGATGTTAATTCTTCCTATGCATGAACATGGTATGTGCTTGTACTTATTTGTAACTTCTTCAATTTCTTTCTTCAGTGTCTTATAATTTTCCAAGTACAGGTCTTCTACATCTTGGTTAGATGTATTCCTAGGTATTTTATTCTTTTTGAAACAATTGTGAATGGGACTGTTTTCTTAATTTTCCTTTCTGTTAGTTCATTATTGGTACATAAAAATGCATCTGATTTCTGAATATTAATTTTGTATCCTGCTAATTGCTGAATTCCTTTTTCAGTTCCAGTAGTGTCTTGATGGAAACTTCAGGGTTCTCTCTGTACAGTATCATGTCACCTGTAAATAAAGACAGTTTTACTTCTTACTTTTCGATTGGGATACCTTTATTTCTTCTTGTCTGATTGCTGTGGCTAGGACTTCCAGTACTACATCAAGTAAGGGAGGTGAAAGCAGACATCCCTGCCTTGTTCCCAAACCTAAGGGGAATGCTTGTAGTTTTTGCCTGTTCAGTATGATGCTGGCAGTGAGTTTGTTATAAATGGCCTTTATTATATTTAGGTGTGTTCCCTCTTTTCGAACATTATTGAGTTTTTATCATAAGTGGGTGCTGGATTTTATCAAAAACTTTTTCTGCATCTATTGATATGATCATGTGGTTTTTATCCTTCATTTTGTTTATGTGGTGAATCACATTTATTGATTTGCAAATGTTATACCAACCTTGCATTCCCAGAATAAATGCCATTTGATCATGGTTTATGATCTTTTTGATGCATTGCTGTATTCGGTTTGCTGATATTTTGTTGAGGATTTTAGCATCTATGTTTATCAAGGATATTGGCGTATAATTTTCTTTCTTTGTGGTGTCTTTACCTGGTTTTGAAATTAGGATAATTCTGGCCTTATAAAATGAGTTTGAGAGACTTGCCTCCTCTTGAATTTTATGAAATAGTTAGAGAAGGAGAGGTGTTAGTTCTTCTTTGAATGGTTGGTAAAATTCACCTGTGAAGCCATCTGGTCCAGGGCATTTGTTTGTTGGGAGTTTTTTTTTTTTATTACTGCTTCAATTTTGAGGTATAATCTGTCTATTCAGATTCTCTGATTCTTCCTGATTTATTTCTGGAAGACTGTAGGTTTCTAGGAATTTATCCATTTTGTCCAGGTTGTCCAGTTTGTTGGCGTATAATTGTTCATAATATTTTCTTTTAATCCTTTGTATGTCTTTGGTATCAGTTGTTATTTACCTCTTTCATTTGTGATTTTATTTATTTTTATTCTTTCTCTTTGTTTCTTGATAAATTTAAAGTTTTGTCAATCTTGCTTATCTTTAAGTAAAAAACAGCTCTTGGATTTATTGATCTTTTGTACAGTTTTTTTTAGACTATTTCTTTTATTTCTGCTCTGATCTTTTTTATTTCCTTCCTTCTGCTCACTGGGTTTTGTTTGTTGTACTTTTTCAAATTCCTTTAAATGTGAAGTTAGATGTTTATTTGAGCTTGCTCTCTCTCTCTCTCTCTCTCTCTCTCCTCTCCCCGCCTCTCTCTTTCTGAGATAGGCCTGTAGTGCTATGAATTTCCCCCTTAGGATTGCTTTCCCAGTGCCCCACAGATTTTGGATTCTTGTGTCCTCATTTTCATTTGTTTCAAGGTATCTTTTGATTTCTTCTTTCATCTTGTTGTTGACAAATTCATTGTTTCATAACATGTTATTTAGCTTCCAAGTCTTCGGATGTTTTTCAGTGTTCATCTTGTGATTTTTTTCTGTTTACATAGCATTGTAGTCAGAGAGGAAATGTGATATGATTTCATTCTTCTTAAATTTATTGAGACTTGTTTTGTGTCTTAACATGTGGTCTATCCTAGAAAACTTTCCATGTGCACTTAAAAAGTATGTGTATTCTGCTGCTATGGGGTGAAATGCTCTGAAGATATCAATTACATCCATGTGATTTAGTGTGGTAATTTAAGACTGCTATTTCCTTGCTTATTTTTCTGCCTGGAAGATCTATCCATTGAAGTCAATGGGGTGTTAAAATCTCCACATATGACTGTATTTCTGTCAATCTCTCCTTTTATGTCCATCAATATTGGCTTATGTATTTAGGTGCTCCTATATTGGGTGCACCTAAATACATAAACACTTGTTGGATTGTTCCCTTCATCATTATGTAGTGTTCTTCTTTTTATCTTACTATAGCCTTGGTTTTAAAGTCCATTTTGTCAGACATAAGTACTACTACACCAGCTTTTTTTTCTTTTTTGTTTGCATGAAATATCTTTTTCCAACCCTTTCCTTTTAGTCTTTGTGGATCTTTCGATCTGAGATGGGTCTCTTGGAGGCAGCATATATATGGGTCTTGTTTTCTTATCAATTCAGCTACCCTATGTCTTTTGGTTGGAGCATGTAAGTCATTTACTTTTAAGGTGATTATTAATAGATTCATACATATGTAGTATGTATGAATAGAATGTTGTTAGACATTCTATTGTTAGACTGTTTTCCTCTGGATTTTTTTCTTTCTCTTCTTCTTCCTCTTCTTTCTCCTCCTCCTCCTCCTCCTCCTCCTCCTCCTCCTTCTTCTCCTTCTCCTTCCAAGCCCTTTAACATTTGTTGCAGTACTGTTTTGGTGTTAACAAACTCCTTTAGTTTTTTTTCTTGTCAGGGAAGCTTGTTATTTCTCCTTCAAATTAAATGATAGCCTTTCTGGGTAGAGTAGCCTTGGTTGTAGGTCCAGCTTTTCATCACCTTGAATATTTCATGCCACTCCCCTCCAGCCTGAAATGTTTTTGCTCAGTAATCAGATGCTAGTCTAATTGGTACTTCCTTGTATGTAACTACCTGCTTCTTTCTTGTGGCTTTTAGGGTTCTTTCTCTCTGTTTAAGCCTTATCATTTTAATTATGATGTATCTTGATGTTAGCCTCTTTGGGTCCAACTTGTTTGGGATTCTCTGAGTTTCTTGGACCTGTGTGACTTTTTCCTTCACCAGATTAGGGAAGTTTTCAGTCATTATTTCTTCAAATAGGTTCTCTATCTCTTGCTCACCTTCTGGTATTTCCATGATGCAGATGTTGTTTTGTTTCATGTTGTCCAAAATGCTTCTTAAGTTTTCCTCCTCATTTTTTAAATACTTTTTTCTTCTTGCTGCTCTGCCTGGGTGTTTTTTCTACCTTGTCTTCTAAAACATTGATTTTACCCTCTGCTTCTAACCTACTGTTTATTCCTTCCAGTATATTTTTTTATCTCATATATTGAATTCTTAGATGGTTTGATTGCATTTTTTTATGGTTTCCATGTTTTTTTTCATGCTGTTCAGTATCCTTATAATCATTAATCTAAACTCTCTCTGTTAAATTGCTTGTCTCCATTTCATCTAGTTCTAGAGAATTATCTTATTCTTCATTTGGGGTCAGTTTCTTTGTCTTCCCATTTTGACTGCCTCTTTGTATTTTCCACCTTAGATGTTAAAGTAATCAACCATCAAACCAATCAGTTGTTGACCTAATCAATCTATAATCAGCAGTCTGGCTTATGCACCACAGTATGGAGCAGAGCAATTCCTGTGGGCAGGGCTATTGCTTTCCCTCAGGCTGATGCCACTTGGAGAGGAGTGCTTTGCCTTAGAAAGATGGCTCCTGCAGTATGGGAAATGACTCAGCACAGGGATCCTGGTAGCTGTTCCTTCTGTTCTCTCCCCAGAGCCACCAGCCTAGACTCTCCTCATATGTGTCTAGTCTACTCTGCCCCCCTCTGCTGGAGCCCAGGATGAGTGACTGCAAATTAAATTTTGTGTGTTGGGCCTTTAAGAAGCTCTGTGCATCTCTAACCATCTGTCCCTGGCACACAGAAACCCTGCTACTTTTCACAGCTGGATGTTCTTTCTGGTGTGGTGCTTTAGACTGGGGAGACCAGCTTGGGGTTTAGATCCCACACTTCTCAGGGTGAACCCCCAGCCACTGAAGTTCTTCTGGACTTCAGCTGCTGCCTGTGGGAACCCAGCCAGCCCTCTTATGCCTTCTCAACACTCCCTACCAGTCACGTTGTATTGAAGTGGTTTCTTCCATCTGTCCATGGTTATAAGGCTTCTCTCCAGCTAGTGTTCAGTTGTTTATTCTGGATGATTTCTTTACAATTTAGTTGTAATTCCAGATTGGTCCTGGGAGGAGGTTAGTGTAGCTTCCACTTACTCCTCTGCCATCTTGGATCTCCTCCCAAACTATTTTCCAATGTGGCTAAGCCATTTTACATTCTGTCATTCTTAGATCAACTCGGCATTCCTGCTAGTAAGTGGCAAAGTGCTGGTAAACTCAAGGCCATGGATGGGCACTGTACCTAATTGTCCTTTCAATTTCAGGAGTGGCACTTTCCCCCTACTTTGGGAGAGCTTCATACACATTTGATGGTACACCACTAGTAAAAGCTACAGTTCTTTCAAAAGCAGAGATTTTTTTTCCTAAAATAAAACATCCCCTGCTCTTATCTTTCCTGCATCAGCATTCTGTGAGCCTGCATGGACATGTAGGGGGGATTCTGCAGCAAAAAACCCACCTATTCAAACTGTGGTTTTGACATAGAAGACTTTCTGGGTTTTTAAGCTCTCGGCATGTCCTTTGTTTCAGTCCACTTTCAGTGGTGTTATTGCTCTTAAAAAGAGCTGCCACAGCTCCTAACAGAAAAAAAATAATCCTTGGCATTCTAGGATGCTGATCGGGTTCTTGCACAACCCAGTAGGAGGGGAAAAATGCTTTCTGTTTCCTGCAGAGCCAGGGTAATGAATGGCACAGAGGTCCAAAAGTGCCTCCGGCTATATCAGCCCCTTGCTGTAGTGCTCTGGGAGGCACAGCCTAGCATGGCTCCTAGGTGGATCTGTGTTCCTGGGGCAGGAACTGGCCTTTACAGCTAAGTGGCTTCTTCAGAATCTACCCTCAGGGTGGAAAGGCGTGACAGCACCAACAGGAGGCTTTGCTTTGTGTATTTTAAAGTAGTTGGGAATGTAAAATGACAAAGGGAACAATCAGAGCTGTAGATGCTGGCTAGAGAAGTTAGATCTTTCCCCCTTTAATTACAAAAAAATGTTGTTACAAAAGCAGTACATGTAATATGGTAGAAATTTTAGGAAAAAATCAATAGAGGAAAATCCATAAAACCTGCAATCCTCTGCTTGTAAATTACCTTGTTAATATGTTATTGTTTTTACATCTAGATTATGTTTTTGTTGAAAAAATATATATACAAGTATTTTGAAATATTTTTTTCACTTAATACAGTCATCCCTCATTATCTGTAGGGGATTCATTGCAGGACCCTGATGGATACCAAAATTCACTATGCTCAAGTCCCTAATATAAAATGGCATAGTATTTGTGTATAACCTATATACATTCTTCCATATACTTTAAATAATCTCTAAATTACTTATAATATCTAATACAATATAAATGCTCTACGAATCATGGTTAAAATGTATTGTTTAGGGAATAATGACAAGGAAAAATTTCTGTACATGTTCAGTACCGATGCAACCATCATAACTACATAGTACAAATCAGCAGCAATACAACTTTTTTTTCATGAATATTCTCCATCTGAGGTTAGTTGAATCCTCGTATACAAAAGCCAGGGATGCAGAAGGTCAGCTGCATGTTATGAATATTTTTCATGTTACTAAGTATTCTAAATTGTTTTAATTGTTGCAGTTGTCCTTTGACCAGCAGTCCCTAATCCTTGAGGAGTACTTTGTGCCAGGCATTGTGTTCCATGCTCTCTTGCTTGGATTACCTTGCCACATTCTCACAGAAACTTGTGTGTCATTTTCTCCATTTTACAGAGGGCTCAGTGTTGGGGGCTGAGGTTAGGAGAGGTTTAGTTATAGAAATGAACATTAAGATAGCAGGGTTTGTGGGAATGGTCATGAAGTCACTTGATTTCTGTGTCCATTCACCCTTAAATACGTTCACTATGGCTGGGTTCTCCCCTGCACCTGGATGGAAAGTAGGCAAGTCCCATGACTTTTTTGGTTAATTTTAGGTAAAGTGGTGTAGGTCACTCCAAATCAAAACACATTATCTAAATTCTATAAAATTATATACTTTATATAATAGTCAAAATTCAATTTTTACCCAAAGATTAAAGTCCCCTCACTGCCTGCTGAAGCCTGCTGCCTGTAGGAAGCCTACAGAGTTGAAAGGAGGGCTAAAGAGGCCTCTTCTCTATAACTAATCACATTTCCCACTAATATAGCATCTACATGGCCCATTATTAATTAGCTTTTTTAAAAAAGCCTGGTAGTGTCTTATTATTTAACTGTATTTCCACTCTCTCTGACACTGGGGCCAGGGTAGGGAGGAATAGTTAGGGAAGCAGAAAGTCTGTACTTGACCACTGTCATAGGATGGCTCCTGTTCTGAGGACTGGACTCCTCGTGGCATGTGCTTGAAGCTTCTTCGGAAGTTTGTGTCAACGGGGCTTCTCACTTGCACTCTCATAACACAGGCGTGTATCCTGCAACTTTGCAGGCTGAGTCTTATTTGCCCCTCCTGGTGGCCTGTGGGAAAATCCTATGATAAAATGTCCCACCTTGTGTATGTCAACAGACTGCCAGTGCAGCCCACCTTTTCTTCAGTCCATGCAGCAGCAGCTTATCTTCCTATCATGTCTTTGAGATTTCTTGGCCAAGAATCACTCACCAGTCCACTATGTCCACTAACTGTGGGAACTCATGTGAACAGGCATTTCCTACCTCTTCTCTTAGGGGTTGAGTGGCTTGCCACAGTTCTCATTGAGGAAATCTTCAGAAAAATCCTTTATTATGTCTATTTCTCTAACCCTTTCATACCTTCACTGTGAATGAAAGCTTCAAAAGTCATTTAACCAGTAATTTCCCACCTGCTTTGACAGTCTTACAAGAGGAGCTCCTTTGGAGTGTAGCTTCCACTGTCTTCATGCCTCAGATGACCCATGTAGCATCACCCTGCTTGAGGCCATACAGCTACTGAGCTGAGGCCCTGGGTCTGCAGCAGCCTAACCCCCAGTCTCAAGATTTACCTCTCTTGTTTATAGCCAGTTCCTTATTGTTGGTCATTTAAAATTTTATACAAATTTTTATCATTATAATCAATGCTACAAAATCCATCTTTTTTACTGTGTTTTTTAAATATGTTTTATTAATTATGCTATTACAGTTGTCCCATTTCTCCCCCTTCATTCCCTTCCACCCTGCACACCCCCTCCCACCCACATTTCCCCCCTTTAGTTCATGTCCATGTGTCATAAATTCTTTAGCTTCTACTTCTCCCACACTATTCTTGCCCTCCCCCTGTCTGTTTTCTACCCACCGTCAATGCTACTTATTCTCTGCACCTTTTCCCCCTTCTTTCCTCCTCCCACTCTCCTGTTGCTAACCCTCCATGTGATTTCCATTTCTGTGGTTCTGTTCCTGTTCTAGCTGTTTGCTTAGTTTGCTTTTGTTTTAGGTGTGGTTGTTAATATCTGTGGGTTTGCTGTCATTTTACTGTCCTATTTTTTATCTTCTTTTTCTTAGGTAAGTCCCTTTAACATTATATATAATAAGGGCTTGGTGATGATGAACTCCTTTAACTTGACCTTATCTGGGAAGCACTTTATCTTCCCTTCCATTCTAAATGAAAGCTTTGCTGGATAGAGCAATCTTGGATGGAGGTCCTTGACTTTCATGACTTGGAATACTTCTTTCCAGCCCCTTCTTGCCTGGAAGGTCTCTTTGAGAAATCAGCTGACAGTCTGATGGGAACTCCTTTGTAGGTAACTGCCTTCTTTTCTCTTGCTGCTTCTAAGATTCTCTCATTTTTAATCTTGACTAATGTAATTATGATATCTTGGTGTGTTCCTCCTTGGGTCCAAGTTCTTTGGGACTCTGAGCTTCCTGGACTTCCTGTAAGTCTATTTCCTTTGCCAGATTAGGGAAGTTCTTCTTTATTATTTGTTCAAATAAGTTTTCCACTTGTTGCTCTTCCTCTTCCCCTTCTGGTACCCCTATAATTTGGATGTTGGGATGTTTAAAGATGTCCTGGAGGTTCCAAGGCCTCTCCTCATTTTTTTTAATTCTTGTTTCTTCATTCTTTTCTGTTTGGTTGTTTCTTTCTTTCTTCTGGTCCACTCCATTGATTTTAGTCCCAGTTTTCTTCCCATCACTATTGGTTCCCTGTGTGTTTTCCTTCATTTCACTTATTGTAGCCTTCATTTTTTTCATCTAATTTGCAACCAAAATCAACCAATTCTGTGAGCATCCTAATCACCAGGGCTTTGAACTGTGGGTGATAGGTTGGCTATCACTTGGTTGCTTGGATTAATTGGCTCTGGGACTTTGATTTGTTCTCCTGTTTGAACCATTTTGGGTTTTTTTTTTTTTTTGGTCTGGTCACAGCTGTTAGATAGTGAGGGGCAGAGCCTCAGGTGTTCCCCAGAGCGGGGCAGCCCAGTCACTGGGTAG
>PVKU01004266.1:0-40768 GCA_004027475.1 Anoura caudifer | reverse complement strand
TGGTTGGTGAATTGGATGAATTGGACTTCCGTACAATTCAATTTTCTATCAGTTCTGATTGTTTTCTTATTTCTAAATCTTTGTTGCCCTTAATTTTGGATGTGTGAGGAGACATAGTGTGTCCACCTACGCTTCCGTCTTGGCCGGAAGTCCTGCAAAATCCATCTTTATTGCTTTTTAGCACATTTATGACTTCCTGTCAGTAAGTTCCTAGAAATGGTTTTGCTAGGTCAAATTAATTAAAAAGCATACACTTTAGAATTTGAAAATGAAAACTTGTGATTCCCAACTTTAGGAATATGATTTCTCTTTGCAACATGTTGCTTTTTTTGAGTAAACTGTCAGCCTGCATAAAACATTCCCACTTTTTCATCCTCAGATATAGATTTTCAAAAGATGATCGGGTGGGCAAAATGGCAAAGTCCCCATTTTTCCATTTGTCTCTAACTCACTTGAATCTTTGCTTTGCATCTCCACTCCACCTAATGGGATAAAAAGTAATCTCCATTACTTCCAGGTAAATTTAATCACTTCATGTTTACATGGAGTCCATTCAGGAATTTTCCTTCTTTTAATTTTCTGGTGGGGAAGACATCCCAGTTCTCAGGCATTCAAGGAGTGTCATGGCATTGTGGAGGGCAGGGAGGCCATTGCCTGGTAATTGGGTAGTGCCGGTCCTCACAGGCATCCACTGGGTTCCAGAACTTCAGCTTGTCCTCCTTAGTTTGTCCTCCTTACCTTCCCTTACTTTGCCATTTGCATCTCGCAGAGCTTGCAATGAGGGTATTCCCTGTTCACAGCCTTGAGGCCTCTTTGGGTCTGGCATCTCATCTAGAATGCTTTCTATCCCTCACCCTTTCCTCCACTCTCCCCTGTCATCTTCTGCTTTGTGAAGCTCATGACCTGACTCATTTACTTTATTGCCCTGGTGTCCCTCCTCAGCCATCTCTACCATTCTGCCATTCTCAGGACAGGTGACAGAGGCATCTCCTTGAGGCACAGTCCCCTAGACTCACATATTCTTCAGAACATCTGTAGGGGAGCGTACCCTGTGCTCTACTTTTATGGTCTTACCCAGAGGGAAGGAGAGGCCTGCATTTTTTTTTATCTCCCTGACTTCCTTCTCCTTCCAGTCTTGGAACAATAGACTTTGTTATCCACATGTGTGCTTCAGAACTCTGTCATTTGAGGCATCAACTCAGACTTTTGGTACTCTAAAGTCAGGCTTTTCTGAGAGTCAGAAAGCTTCTAGCAACCCACTGTCTTGAAATGAAAAAGCAGAAAAGTGACCTACTTGCTCTCTTGTAGCATATCTGCCCAATGGCCCATGTCTCCTGGCTGCTGTCTGTGGGGTCAGGAGGGTCCAGGAGTCAATAGAGACTTGTCAGGAATGGAACATCTGTTAACAGGAAATAGTACCCCACCTTGATTACAACAGTAATATACACAAATATTGCAGACCAGGAAGACCCCTTGTGTGGCTGGCCCACTCCCTCTGGCCCATGGAGGAATGATAGAAACATAGCTCCATCCATTATGAAGTGGTTTTACATCAATAAATCCATATTATTATGAAGTGTTACAAGTCTGACTTTTAGGTCTTTTCATGAAAGCTTTTAGACATTATGTATGTTAATAAATTCTAGTTTTAAATAGTAGAATATGCTTTCTTAGAAGATGTGAAAGACTAGAAAAAAAAACCCAAGGACCTAGAGGTTTTACATTCAAATTGAGTTCAGGTAGTCTGTGGCCATACCACCCTGAAATACCTGATCTCCCCTGATCTTGGAAGCTAACCCTAGTTACTACATGGATGAGAATTCAGGGGGATTAAGTCTTTCACAACTTAGTAATTTTCATAAAGCCTTTGAGTTTATTTATTATCATGATTTGCATACTCACCAAATCTGAAGGGAAATGGTATTTGTGTTTATCAGAGGCAAAGTGTTAAATGTGGGCCTTGGAAACTGAAGTGCCACTGTCTGGAGGAGTGGTATTTTGTCCTCCCTGCCAGTTTGGCCTAGGGACAGGGGTTTGCCCCCAGCATAGGTTACCCCTGTTAGAAAAGCAACTTGAGGTCCTCAGTCCTTAGTCCTCATGCTGCTGTTTTCTGGGGTCAAACCTCTTTAAGGAAGTATAAAAACCTTTACCCTGTATATTGCCTCATAACCATTAAGCTTAGTCAAGATTACTGATGTTATGATCTTCATAGTAACCAACTTAATAAACAAGAAAAAGAAAACAAAAAGGATAACTTAAACACAGAAGAAATAAATAAAGTATAGAAATAGAGTGGGAGCCATAAAACTTTTTTTTTGCTACTTGTTTGAGATACCAAACATGACTCAACTATAGTGCAGGCAGGTTTGAGCTATTCAGGTAGTTGAAACGCAGGGTAACAAATATCAATTATATACTATACCAGTGCTCCTACTTCTTGCACTCTTCAATCATGTCCCAGTTTTTGTTTTAATATAATTCATTGTATTGAAGTGATAACCATGGTAGTTGTTATAATTGAGGTTTTATGGTAGTTTATGTATTTAACCAAAAGGAGCTGTGCTTCCAGGGAGCCAGCCCCAGGCATCACTTTCTGGTCACCATAGTGAAGTCCTGCTGGTCAAATCCACCCCACTGTCACTACTGTGCTTGCATGCTCAGTATAGTGCTTCCATGAAACCAGAGGTAATTGTTGATTTAAAAAATTGAACTGGGTATTATCTATCACAAGTTATAATTTATGAGCAGGTCACAAAGATGGTCTGATCATTTCCTGTGGAAGTATATACAGTGGACAACTGTTTATTTGTTTACCAGACAGCCTCACTTCTCACCCACTGGGTCTTGGGTCACTCTGTGTTTGTAGGACAGTGGACAGTGGTCCCCCAGGCCATGTGACTTCTAACAACTCACCACTCCCTGCAAGTCACCGAGACAGACACATAGATAGGTACACACCTGGGTGGTGTGAGTTACCTCAAAGGCAGGAGCAAATGCCAGAAGTTGAAGGAGTTTGGGAGGTTGGGCTCAACTCTTTGCCTACTGCCTTGCCCATGCCCTTGACTCTATACCCCTGTTGTCTTTTCATTTGGAGACACCTGCCTCTCTTCCTCATGAGCATATTTGTACCATCTCCCCTCTCCCTGTGTGTTCTGCTCTGTGGAAGCCATTTGCTCTGGAGAATACTGCCTGGGTCCTAAGAAACATGGACACCACTCAGAGCAGCCATGCTGAGACCTAGGTTCCCTTGAGCATGATGAGAGATAGAACACAAGTGTCCTAGCTTCTTTTACCCAGCTGGCCCACCTTCTAGGGACGCACCTTATTGGAGTGTACATAGTAGCCCCAGTACACCAGGCCCAAATTCCAAGAGAATATTCAGGCCCTGAGTAATCAAATCCTTTTATTTGATGTTGTTATTTAACTATGGACTTATTTCAACTGTATGGAAATATATACAAACAAACAGAGTTATATTATAGTGCTAGTGTTAGAGGAGATTTTAAAAGTGTTTTGAATATTCTTGTCTTTGTGAAATAAAATATAACACTGTTTTATGCAATGCATTATTACTATTCAATTAGTTTTGTTATATTTCTTTTCAAATAAAAATGCTACAAATAAAACAAGCAAGGTCAGGAGAAATATTAATAGTTAATATTTGTTAAGGGTTTTTTAAGGATTTTATTTATTTATTTTTAGAGAGAGGGAAAGGGAAGGAGAGAGGGAGAGGAACATCAATATGTGGTTGCCTCTCACACGCCTCCCACAGAGACCCAGCCTGCAACCCAGGCATGTCCCCTGACTGGGAATCAAACCAGCAACCCTTTGGTTCTCAGGCCAGCACTCAATCCACTGAGCCACACCAGCCAGGGCAACATTTGTTAAATTTTATATGGGAAAGTTACCATTATATATTCTTTATCAGAATTAGCTCATCAAGTCCCCCAAGCCATCTATAGTCTTACTGATAAACCACACAGGTTTCAAACCTTATCTTCTAAAATGTTTCTGATGAATCTCTCTCTCTCTCTCTCTCTCTCTCTCTCTCTCTCTCTCTCTCTCTCTCTTTCTTTCTCTCTCACACACACACACACACAGAGTATGCACAGTCACCATCCAAAATTGGCCCTAAAGAAATGCTCAAATTCCTCATTTCATATACACTTACGCACAATTGACTCCCAGAGGGCAATGGGTGACAATAGCCTGATTCTGGAATTTCCTGTTCCTCACTCTTGCCTCTCCTGTCCAGGTTGCTCTGCCAAAAGCCAAGTGGGTTTGTCATTTCCTGAACCTTCTTCTCTTTCTGACCACATTGTTTGTCCAGGTGTTCTTTTCTTTGTCCTTAACTCTCACATGCACCATAGTTTGGATCTGCCTTTCATGGAATCACTCCCTGCCCTTGCATGGACAGGCTCCTTTGCCCTGAATCCTGCCTCAACCCATGGGTCCAGGGCCTGTTCCTGGTTAGGTAGTTTGGAGATAGAGACTGAATTGATATCATTTGTTCCATCAGTATTTATTGTATGTTGACTCTGCGGTGAGCCCCACTCTTGGCACTGGGGCTGCAGTGGTAAAACATGGGCAAAATGCTGCTACCTGGTGCCTGCATTCTAGTGGGGAAGTCTGAATAATGGACAGACAGACAAGGATGCTCCATGGCATCAATGGAGAGTGAAGGACAGGGGTCAAGAAAACTTCTTCAGCAAGAGTCATTTAAGCAGAAGCCTGATCTGATGGGGCAGAGGGATGGTGTGAGGGTGGGAGGAAGGAACTGGTTTCATATCTTCCTTCAAACCTGTCAGAAACCCAGCCTGTCCCTGGGCCTGCTCCTGGCCCCTGTATGAAAACCCCCCTCCAAATGGGCATACACCTGGTGGATGTAGCATTGATGCTTTGGCTTTTATTTCACTTTTTAAAAAATTTATTTTTAATCCTCACCCAAGGATATGTTTTTTATTGATTCAGGGAGAGAGAGGAATGGGGAATGAGGTAGGGAGAGAGAGAGAGACAATCATCAATGTGAGACAGAAACATCAATTTGTTGCCTCTCTACATGCCCCAAACAGGGATTAAACCCGCAACCTTTTTGGTATATGGGATGAAGCTCCAACCAACTTAGCCAGGGCTATTTCACAATTTAAAAAAAAATTTTCAAGCAAAATTCCCGTCAAATGCCATTAAAACATTTCAAATTATGTCCTTAAAACAACTCCCCCTTTTTTTCTATCTTGCATACCTTGCTCAAAGCAGAACTAGAGCTATGTGTGATTGTAACTCCCCTTCAAATGGGAATTTCTATTTTTAATAAAGAAAAAAAAAACAGTGGCCTCAGATAAGAGTTTAGAGTTTTAGTAATTCAAATATTTGAAAAAAAAAAAAAGTTAGGTATTTTACCTAGATGACAATTGGCCTCCCAGGAATTCCTGGAGAAGGCAATGTAACTGTTTAAGAAAAAGTGACAAAGTAACTGCTATTTTGAAGGCTCTGCTTAACAGATGTGTAGAGTATAGAACTATGTATTATTAAATGATTCCTTATAATATGCTCAAGAATAAGCAATTTGTAAGCCTGTTTATGTTCTTACCATCTGTGTGCATTCTGTCACCCATCTGTTTCATGTAATTATGTAATTATCAATATAAGGAAAGAATAGGTGATATAATTAACAAGAAAAACTGAGCCACACTAAAGAGTAAAATGACATGCATCTGCTGAATTGTTTTTGTTTCTCTTCCTGCATTGTTCACTGTTTTTTCATTTCACAGTTGCACTCAGGCTGTAAGCTTGTGTCACACCCTCAGGAGAGCTGTTTTTGCTATGGTGCTTCCTCCCCGCCCCCAACACATAGTGTACAGGGGCAAAATGATTAATAAATTATAGAAACTGACACAGCTTCAGTTTCTATACTTTGAAACTGAAAGTATATCAGTTTGAAAGAAATGAGCAAGGCCTTCTTGGGGTTATTCCTTGATTTTCTACCCTTGATAGTCATTTCCAGAACATGTAATATAACAGCTAGAACTCCAGGAAGTATTTAGATGAATTAGTGACAGATGGAAGGACAGGACAAGTGTGTGACCCCTTCATAGGAAATTAGCTAAACAAACTGCTTTAGAAGAATTCCCATACTTGGTTGCTTTTGTTTTAATGTGCAGGCTGAAGTGATAGGTTATTTCATAATAGTACAAGAATCCCAGTGGGTTGGGTTAATGTACACATACTCCCACTAGAGGAGATCATTGGAGTAGTTCCTTTGTGTGATGGAGACTTGTGGGCACACAACTGGAACTTGGATGACTTTCTCACATCATGCTAGGCCCTCACCACCACTCCCCACTACTTAAGGACAGTAGAGGGATGCACTTGTGTGGTGATCTTTCCATTCCTGTGAGCCCCACCCCCATGCTCCAAAGGATAGGTGCTCCCCACAGAGGTTCTCCCCCATCACCTGAAGAAGTTGGCATATGAAGAGGGAAAAACTTCCTAGACTCATGTAGCTGACAATCACTATTGGAGAGAAAGCACTGAAATCTCAACACTTTCTTCCACTGATTCAACCTTCAGAGGCAGGGCTCCCATGCAGGCCTCCTGACAGGTTCTGCAGACCCCACCGCCCCCACTTCCCACAGGGACAGGCCTTTCAGAGTGCTCCTCTGGGCTCCCTGTTTAAGACTTGTGCCTGGGGCAGGGATAAAACTACAGAACAGCAAGGAATTAAATCCAAGTGCTGCATAACACTATATAAAGCTGCAGGACAGCTCTCACCAAGGAATTAAACCTCACTCACAAACTTAAAATAGTCATATTTTGACTTCTGCCTAAAACCAATGTCTTAAAACATGTCATTCATTAACTATCAAACTTATTGTGTTTCCTCTTGCTATGTGATCATTTTGTGTGTTGACATTGTGTTGTTTTAAGAATGTGTCCTCCTCATAGCATCCTGTGACAGAGCCTTTTAGCAGGTAGTCTAGGTGCAGACTTGTTTGCAGGTTGACTTGCAGGAAGAGGCTTGTAATAGGGCAGCACTGGCTTCCCTTCTTCATTGCTCTGTGTCCAGGAAGAAAATAAATAACTAGTTCACACCTAGCTTTTTCTTTTTTTCCTTTGAATCAAACAGTATTCTTTGATAAATCCTCCATAAAGCTAAAGCTAATAACCATTCCTAAAACTGTCTGTATTTTGAATTATTTCCACGAATTTTTTAAAGCAATTTAAAATTCCATGAATTTAAAATTTTTTTCTAAAAAACCCATAGACCAAGCTTATAGGAGAAAATTACTGGGCACCCTGTAGGGAAACAATTTTAAAGATGTAAGTAATGGGGACAAGTGTGCCTAGATTGCTCAAGGGATTTGGTTAGTTTTAACTTTATATTTGTTTCCTTAATTCAAAGTTAAAATGATTTAATTGCAATCATAACTGACTAATCCATTAAGAATTTAAAGGGAACAATACTATTTGATTCATAAAGAATCTTTCATTTGTCATTTCTAGTTTTGAAAGGTTTTAACAATGATTTCTATGTTCAGAAACATTTTAGTTTATATTTTTAAATATTTTTTAATGAAAGAACATAGAGTAGTTTATCCTCAAGAGAAAATTATTATGAAAGAGCTCTTTACATACATATTATATTCAATTAAAAATAAAATTTAAAAAATCTTTGTACTCTATACTGAACCATATTAAAAATCATTAAAGCTTAGACTAAATGATTTTTATTTAACCCTCAAAAGTGGCATTAATTTTTAAAAGTGGTAACTCTTGCTTAAGATGCTGTTGTTTCTGTGTGATGAATGTTTAATGATTGGGTAGTACACTCATGGCTTAAAATCCACTATTTATTGCACCTTCACTTGCCTGGCAAAGGTGATGATTTTATAGCCCCAGAAGTCATGCAAACACATTTATACCAAACCAGTGACTGATAATAAATTTCCTTACTGTAAATGTCAGTGGGTTTCATGTGTTGCTGCCATTACATCTTGTTTGGAAGCTGAACTCTACACAGTTATGGGAGGCACCAGATGGTATCATTAACACAAATGCTGGGACTGTTTGCTGCTGACGTGCATGTGAGAAATTAAAAATATGGAGCTGTCTTTGCACTGAAGCATGATGTCAGTGGTACACAGGTATAAAGACAGCTCAATATACTTGCCTGTTCTCTCCCATCCCATCAAAGGGATTTCAGGGAAATTTTTTTTGGAAAATAATTTTGCATTGAATATATACAAAGTGAGCAAAGGGGAACAATTTCTCAAGGACTCCTGATTGATTTTTGTACCTTAGACATCCTGAGAGTCACCCCTCCCACCCTGTAGGTGGTTCCCCCATGAGTAGCAGGCCAGCTCCCCTTTTTAGGCCTCCCAAGCATGGCATGGCCATTTAGCTAAGCAGGATTTATTGCTTTGTGGGTCTGCTGTTGTTGTTTTATAACTTTAGGTATTTTTAAATAAAAACTATTTTAGGAACATTTCCATTGAGAGTATGGAATTAGTGTTTCTAAAAAGTGCTGTCAAAATTATCAGAAACTGTTACAAAGAATGAGGAGAAGAAAAAAAGTAGAAATTTTTGTACCAATTCTTTTATACAATGGGCTCTTCTTTTCACAAGAATTAGCAGTGGAACGAAGGCCTTTATTTTCCCTGCTCTGATGTGAAATATCTGAATGACTGAAAATAGCCTCCTGTGTTTTACTAAAACATATCTCTACTTTTGTTCTGCACTGGCCACTCCCATTTGTTGTAGTTCAGCTTCCTTCCCGTAAGGTTTCTGCTAAGCTCTACCAACCTCTCTTTTCATTTTAATTTAAAAAGAAGCTGGATTTGTTTTATTCTTCCCTGCAAGTCATCTCCTGATCCAAGAGGCTATCACATTGATTCCAACCAGATTCCTTTGAACTTTTTTTTTTAGTCTTAGCATTCTCTATAGGAATTTTCAGAAAGGCATATTATTCTTTCAGAACAATACATGTGCATTGCTCTTACAAAAGCTGAAGAAGCCTTTTGGTGTGCAGAATTTTGAAGTCATATGAAAGAGAATACAAATCATTGTTTGCATTGAGATGAAAGAGATATGCTTTCTTTAGACTAATTCAGAAATACAATTGGATATCAACAAATAATGAGCCCAAATGAAAAACTAAAACTGTGCATAAAGGTACACCTTAGAAATTAAAAATAAAGTCATGCATTTTATCTATGGAATAACATTCACTAGGACAAAAGTTTTCATGAAAATGATTGATTTTCTTTGACCACTGTCATTTTCCTAGGTAATGATCCAGAGGCCTAAAGCAGCAGTACAAATAGCCACACAGCAGACCTGAGCACACAGCTCATTCCCTGAGGAATAGAAAGTTCTTATCTTCCTCTGTGCCCAGAGATGGGAGGTGGCAGCATGGACATAGTTGGGCCTTGGCTCTCTTTCTCTCTCAGCCTTTTCTCCTGACCCTTCCTCCTCCCCTTGAGACCCTTCTATGTCTGCTTTCCATATTGCCCATGCAGGACCATTCTGCCTTCTCAGGACATCATCTGAAAATGCATGTGTGGAGATAGATCTGTATTTCAGTTGCATGTGTCCAACCCTTCTAGACCTTTGCACTAGCTTTTCCCTCTTATCCAGAAAGTTGTCTCCTTTATCCATCTGGAATATCTTACTGATCATTCTAAATCCAGATCAGGTGTCACTTTCTCTAAGAAGCCTTCCCTGACTTCCATGCTGTCCTAGGTCAGCCACACGTCAGCACAGACTAAACTGCTGTCCCCAAAATCATTAGGTAGATGAATGCTTGTTCTTTTAATCCACTAAATTTGGGTTGGTTTGTTATACCTTAATAGCTTCCTGATACACTGCTCATATTACATATACTGAATTTTGTTTACATGTCTATCTCCCAATCTAATAAGAATTCCTTAAAGACAGAAACCAGGCCTCATTCTTACTTCTTAGTAAAGCACTTAGGTCAGTGTTTTGCATATGGTAGATGTTTGATATGTATTTGTTTAATTGAAATTGCTGAATTAAGCTCTATGTTAAAGTTTTAATGCTAGAATTTTAGACATCAAGATACTGAATGCATTATCCTGATGCCCTTAGAATCAATCCAGATATCCAACTGCCTTTTCCACCATCAAGTTGCTAGAATATTGTACTAATTTGTGATTTTGAATAATACAAGTCAGGTAATTGATTCTGCAAACTATTTCTCTGCCCTTTGCTGTGTGCTTATCCCAGAGAAGTTATTTCTCCAGTTTACGGCCAACATTGTATTTAAGATGATACTTAGAGGGCCCAGTGGCTGAAACATAACAGACAGGATTCAGCTGGTGTGATGCAAAGGCTCAGAGGACATTTCTGTACACTTGACACTGCCCTAGGTGGAAAGGATTTGGAGTCATTTGAGGGTATCTTGATACACATGCTAGAAAGCCCTAAGTTGAGATCAATAAATCTTTACATCTCTGAAAAGCCAACAATGGATCTTCCTTGCCAATGTTTGTGTATTGCATCAAAGCAATAATATTTTTAATGAATATGTAAGCTACTTGTTTGGGCTGTTAATTAAAAACAAATGAATTAATCACATTTATCAAATCTAAGATGCTATCAATTATAAGATGTACCTTTATTTTACGTACCATTAAGGAAACAAAAATGTGGTCAATTAAACTATGACACAATGTTTTAATGAGAGTCCTGAACAGAGTATGAATGAATCAATCATGTAAGTCTGACTGGTTTCAATTTTTTTTTTATCATTTTGGAGAGGAGAGGCAATTTATATTCCCTTCAAATGCATTGTTCCCTGTGTGATGGGGAAAAAAAACTTCTTCATATGTCTCAGTAACAAAATGTAACACAGTTTCATCTACTTGTGGGTATCTGTCATCCATTATTTGCTCCTATAAAGCACTCAATTGTTGCATGGCAAGAAAATATGGAGTTATAGTCATTCCTTCAATGACTAATATTTGCCACACTAATATCAAATTTGCATCCTGCTGCTCAGTTTCCAGGCTTTTATGGGAACACAATAAGTGTTAATTTCAATGCCAGATCATTCTGTAATCTTTTTGAAGATATTGTCAGCAGCAGTTTAACTCAACATGTGTTGCCACATAATGCACATCACTCTCCAAAGTGATGACAGTGAATAACCCTGATCAAGTCACCCATGCACTGGAAAGGACAACTATGCCGCTACCTGGCTGACCACATGGTTAAGATGACATTGACTGTGGGGCTGATTTCAGGGATGCTAACATGGAAAGAAGGTGCTTCCTAGAATTGATAAAATTCAGTAAAGTCACTCAACTAAACTTCCAAAACACTTTTTTTCTTATACATATAAATGTATAAGAATGGTTGCAAGTGGATGACAGATGACATCATTTTAACTCTTTAAAATGTGCAAAATAGTGATAAGAGCCAAGTGGTGACTATGGGTTTGGGAAAGATGGAGTTGATAAGAGAAATATTTTTAAATATTCACATTAAGGAAATTTACTTATTGAATTATAGAGGCTTAAAGGAACTATAGCAAAGTCTCCTAGTTCAAAGTCCGCAAATCCATTCTTTTAGCCTTAGTAATGAAACCTTATTTGAACATGCATGCAGCTAAGAGCCATATACTTCCCACCTCCCTTGCACCTGATATGACAATATGACCTACTTTTGGCTCCTGAGATAGAAGTAACTGTTGGAATGGGAATTGTGGAAAGGCTGCTTAATGGCAGTGGCTCAGCTGAGAGGAAAGCCCTTTTATTCCTTTTTTTAAATTGTATTTTATTGATTATGCTATTACAGTTGTCCCATTTCTTCCCCATCATTCCCCTCCACCCTGCACAGCCCCTCCCACCTACATTCCCCCTTTAGTTCATGTCCATGTGTCATAAGTTCTTTAGTTTCTACTTTTGCCACACTATTCTTGCCCTCCCCCTGTCTATTTTCTGCCCACCATCGATGCTACTTGTTCTCTGTACCTTTTCCCCCTCTCTCCTCCTCCCACTCCCCTGTTGCTAACCCTCCATGTAATCTTCATTTCTGTGGTTCTGTTCCTGTTCTAGCTGTTGGCTTAGTTTGCTTTTGTTTTAGGTGTAGTTGTTAATAACTGTGAGTTTGCTGTCTTTTTACTGTCCTATTTTTTATCTTCTTTTTCTTAGATAAGTCCCTTTAACATTTCATATAATAAGGGCTTGGTGATAATGAACTCCTTTAACTTGACCTTATCTGAGAAGCACTTTATCTTCCCTTCCATTCTAAATGACAGCTTTGCTGGATAGAGTTATCTTGGATGGAGGTCCTTGACTTTCATGACTTGGAATACTTCTTTCCAGCCCCTTCTTGCCTGGAAGGTCTCTTTGAGAAATCAGCTGACAATCTGATGGGAACTCCTTTGTAGGTGACTGTGCCCTTATCCCTTGCTGCTTCTAGAATTTTCTCCTTCATTTTAATCTTGGCTAATGTAATTATAATGTGCCTTGGTGTGTTCCTCCTTGGGTCCAAGTTCTTTGGGACTCTCTGAGTCATGGACTTCCTGTAAGTCTATTTCCTTTGCCAGATTAGGGAAGTTCTCCTTTATTATTTGTTCAAATACGTTTTCCACTTGTTGCTCTTCCTCTTCCCCTTCTGGTACCCTTATAATTCAGATGGGTCTGAATTCAGTTGGGTCGTTTAAAGATGTCCTGGACATTCCTAAGCTCTCCTCATTTTTTTGAATTCTTGTATCTTCATTCTTTTCTATTTGGTTGTTTCTTTCTTTCTTCTGGTCCACACCATTGAATTGAGTCCCAGTTTTCTTCCCATCACTACTGGTTCCCTGTGTATTTTCCTTCATTTCACTTATTGTAGCCTTCATTTTTTTCATCTAATTTGCAACCAAAATCAACCAATTCTGTGATCTTCCTAATCACCAGTGCTTTGAACTGTGTATCTGATAGGTTAGCTACCAGTGCTTTGAGCTGTGCATCTGATAGGTTGGCTATCTCTTGGTCGCTTAGATGAATTGGCTCTGGGGCTTTGATCTGTTCTCCTGTTTGAGCCATTTTTAGTTTGTTTGTTTGTTTTGTTGTTGTTGTTGTTGTTGTTTTCATCTGGTCTGGTCTGTTATATAGTGAGGGGCGGAGTCTTAGGTGTTCACCAGGGCAGGGCAAACCAATCGCTGGGTTGTGATGCTGGATGTGGGGGTGGGGTCTGAGAGGGAACAGTGGCGCTTGCTCTGCTCTCTCTCAGATTCCAGTCTCTTTCGCCGCTTTCCCCAAGCAAATTGGGCCCTTCTGGCGCTCATTTCCATGTGGGTGGGCTTGTGTATGTTGTAGGACCTTGTGGTTCTCTCTAACAAACTCTCTCGTGAGGCTGGGATTCTCTCCCAGCACCTCAACCCCCACGAGTGTTTTCAATCAGTGCTTTTAGGCTTTATTTCCCGGCGCTGGGGCCCTGCATTTCGCAGTCTGTCTTGCTGCCCATTTTTGCCTGGATTATCTGTGAGCGAATGTGTGACCATGGTCAGCCACCTGTGTGCCTTGCTTGGTCTGCTCATTGCCTCCCCTCGCTCAGTAACTGCCACCTGTGTGCCCAGGACCACTAGCCACTGCTTTTTCCTGCCGTGACCCCTCTCTGCCGGCCACTGACTCCACCCCTCTTACCAGTCTGGGTGAATCGTTGTCAGACTTCCATACAATTCAATTTTCTATCTGTTCTGGTTGGGGTTTTTGGGTTCTATATTTTTGCTTGTGAGAGGAGGAGGCACAGTGTGTCCACCTACACCTCCATCTTGGCCGGAAGTCAGCCCTTTTATTCTTAACTGCCTTCTCTTTTGCTGCCCATAATAAGAATATAATATCTGATTCCCAACAGCCATCCTGGGCTTTCCTTGAAGGTGGAAGCTTTGAACTAGGATGGGAAGTAAGGCAGGTAGAAGTAAGGCACCCTAGGCCTTCGATAAGTTTATGACACTGACTCAGTAGTCCTAGACTACATGTTTCCACATATTTTTTTTTTTTTGCATAAAGGAGAAATTATCTTTTATCCTATTTAAGCTACTGTTTTCTGTTTAAGCTAGGTTTTCTGTTAATATGCAGCCAAGGCCAAACCTAATTGATAAAGGAGCCCTCTTTCTTCAGTTAGGGTTCCATCTATGTGAGTCAATGGTACAAGAGTCTATTAAGCTCCTGCTGTTTGCCTGGGATAATATGAAGAATGTAAAGGAATTAAAGGCATCATAGTTCTTTTAAGAAAGTAACAATCTTTCATGGGTAATATTACTAACAATTTTACAGAGGCAGACACTCTCCAAACGCTTGATGAGTGCTTGGGGTATGCCTGATGCAATGGTGGGAATGCAAAGCAGATCCTGCAATAACCACAGCCAACTTTTTGCCCTTTTAGCACAATTTTGAGTATGCTGTTTACCATGTTAAGAAAGCGAGCCAGAGAGTGTCCTGAAGTCATCATTGCTCTCAGAAGATACCACAGATGAAACAGTGTGCATTTTTCTGAAGTGCTAGAGCTACAAAAAGTGTTAGCATCTCCCTGTTTCCCAAAAAAGAAAAGTTGAGAGAATCCTTCATAATGGTTTGGGCTCAAAACCATGGCATCTTCCAGACAGCCTTCTCATGCTCTGCTGGGAGAGTTGATGGCATTCATATCATACTTTGAGCCTTTTAATTAGTTTCGCAGAAAGGCTTTTCAAAATTGCATTTCACATCTGTGGAAAAGATTTTCAACTTATTGGTTCTTTTTATAAGTACATTTTGATTATGCTATAACAGTTGTCTCATTTTTTCTTCCTTTTATTCCCCTCCATCCTGCACCTGCTCTCCCACCAGCAGTCCCCACCTTAGTTTATATCCATGGGTTATACATATAAGTTCCTTAGCTTCTCCATTTCCTGTACTATTCCTAACCTTCCCATCTGTTTTGTACCTACCATTTATGCTTCTCATTCCCTGCACTCTTTCCCCCAGCCTCCCCCTCTACCTCCCCATTGATAACCCTCCATTTGATCTCCATTTCTGTGATTCTGTTCCTGTTCTGGTCATTTGCTTAGTTTGTTTTGTTTTTGTTTTTTAGGTTCAGTTGTTGATAGTTGGGAGTTTGTTGTCATTTTATTGTTCATATTTTCTATCTTCTTTTTCTTAGCTAAGTCCCTTTCACATTTCATGTAATAAGAGCTTGGTGATAATGAACTCCTTTAACTTGACCTTACCTAGGAAGCACTCTATCTGATCTTCCATTCTAAATGAAAGCTTTGCTGGATAGAGCAATCTTGGATGGAGGTCCTTGCCTTTCATGACTTGGAATACTTCTTTCCAGTTCCTTCTTATCTGGAAGGTTTCTTTTGAAAAATCAGCTGTCGGTCTTATGGGCTCTCCTTTGTAGGTAACTGTCTCCTTTTCTCTTGTTGCTTTTAAGATTCTCTCCTTCTATTTAATCTTGGTTAATGTAATTGTGATGTACCTTGGTATGTTCCTCCTTGGGTCCAACTTCTTTGGGACTCTTTGAGCTTCCTGGACTTCCTGGAAGTCTGTTTCCTTTGCCAGATTGGGAAAGTTCTCCTTCATTATTTGTTCAAATAAGTTTTCAATTTCTCGCTCTTCCTCTTCTCCTTTGGTGCCCCTATGATTCAGATGTTGGAACATTTAAAATTGTCCTGCAGGTTTGTAAGCCTCTTCTCATTGTTTTGAATTCCTGTTTCTTCATTCTGTTCTGATTGAATGTTTTTTTTTTTTTCCTTTTGTTCCAAGTCATTGATTTGAATCCTGGTTTCTTTCCCTTCACTGTTGGTTCCCCATGTATTTTTCTTTATTTCACTTTGCATAGTTTTCACTTTCTTCTCCATTTTGCGACCATACTGAACCATTTCTGTAGCATCCTGATTACCAGTGTCTTGAACTCTGCATCTGATAGGTTGGCTATCTCTTCATCACTTAGTTCTATTTTTGGAGCTTTGATCTATTCTTTTATTTGGGCCTTATTTCTTTTTCTCATACTGCCTATTACATTTAAGGGGCTGAGCCTTAGGTATTTGCCTGGCCGGGGCAACCTAGGTCACTGTGTTGTGGTGCTGTATCTGGGGAAGTGTCCAGAGAGGGAACAATGCAGCTTGCTAGGCTCTTGGCTGACTTTCAGTCACTTCCCCTGCTACCCACAGGCAAATCGGGCCCTTCTAGTGCAGACTCTCAGGTGGGTGGGCTTCTGTACATTATAGGAACCTGTGGGTCTCTCCAGCGAACTCTCCTGTGAGGCTGGGAGTTCCTCTCACCACTGCAACCCCCACAGGTTTCTACAGTCAGAGGTTTTGAGGCTTTCTTTTCCTGAGCTGGTACCCTGGGTTGCATGGTCTGTCTTGCTCCCTAGTTGTTCCTCCCTGTTTATCTGCATGCAGATGGGGGACTTCCTGGTCTGCCAGCCACCTTGCCATGTGTCCTCTCTGACCCAGCTCCCTGTCTCTGCACCTCCTGCTGGTCTGGATAAATGTTTCTTCTTTAACTCCTTGGTTGTTGGACTTCCAAACAGTTTGATTTTTCTGGCTGTTCAGGTTGTTTTTTGTTTTTAAATTTGTTGTTGTCTTTCATTGGCTGTGCAAGGAGGAAAAGTGTATCTATCTACACCTCTATCTTGGTTGGAAGTCTCCAGGGTCCTGGTTGTTTTTTAAGTTTCTGTAGCTTCTTACCCTTTATTTACTTGGTAAATATTGTAATACTTTGCTCCACAGAGGTCTACTTGTGAACTTGAAACTGACACTGACAATTATAGCACTGTTAGTATGTCATCATTTTTTTATCAAATTGGAAAGCAGAGGACTTCTCAAAAAGAGAGAATTAAAAAGCATAAGTAAAAAATTACATTTGTAAAGCAAAAATAAGCTTATTAAAAATTTTAAAAATTCTGCTCCTAATGGCTTTGAATCTCTCCATCTTCCATTTTCCTTGCATTGGCAGAGCTCCCTTTGAAGTCTTTGGAAGCTTTCTGTAAGAAAAAACATGTATACATGGGTGTGGAGCTGAAAATTGCGCTCATTGTTTTGCCCTTATAAAATGTGTTTTTCAAAGATTTGCCTTTCATATTCCAGATGGGAGAGAGGATGTGCAATTTTACCTTGTGTAACATCTTTGCCTGAAAAGCTCAGAGTCTTTGTAGACTTTTTAAATGAATAGTTCCCATGTTTGCCTGCTGAGGAAGGCAGAGGTTTGTGTAATTTACTTCCATTTTACACCTGAGGAAACTGATATTTAAGGAAAAGAGGCTCAGAATTTCATCCAGCAGCAAAACTAAGAAAACCAGCCCAAACCTTGCCACCAGGCTAATGATGCCCAGTCTAATGATCCTGGAGGTTAAACATGACCTCCAAACACAGTGGTATTATTAGAAAAAAATCACCATACATATTCTCATATTCCATTTTAGTATAAATCTTGCATTTATTAGGTAGGATGATTTGTATTTATTTTGGTTTTCTAGTTCACTAGCCTCTTTGTAATTTTAGTAACTTCTGATTTTGATAATGTTTTTATAGTCATTCTAGCTCATTCTAAGTACATAGTGAAAACCAAACCATTACAAACACAGAACTCATATATATGGATATCAGATAAAAATATGTTTTGACCAATTTTTTGCATACACAAAACAGCTAGCAAACATGCATAGAACTCAAAACTATGTATTTGATATCTCTTTATAAACGTGTGAATTATGGCATAGCTCAACAGAGCATGTACATCAACATCGTTTTTACTAAAAAGATAACATTGAATCCTAAGTAGTTCTAATTATATCTAAATCATTTGGTCATTTAAGCAACTGGAAAACAACCAACTAAAATAATTTAAATTTGGGAGTGCTGGCCGACATGGAGGAGGTGTAGGAAGAGACCCTTCACTTCTTCACATAACCAAAAGGAGGATAACAGCCGGTCTGAAATCAGTAAACAAGCAGTAGTGCCAGAAAATCACACTGCATGGAACTCCAACAACAAAGGAATTAAAGAAAAAATCAACCAGAACAACCAGACCAGTAAGGCAGCGGACTGTGTAGGCTCAGAAAAACCTCTGCAATGCGGTGAACCTTGGGGACAGGGCTGGCTGCTGAGCTTGGCAGGCTGTTGGAGGAGGGCTGACTTAAGGGGACTCAGAGGTGGCTGTGGGGTATGGTGTTTGCAGTGGTAGGAGAAGCCCCTAGTCTCACACGAGAGTTCATTGGAAAGCGAGCTAGAGCCGAGCAGGCGAGCTACACTGTTCCCTCTCTGACCTCTCCCCCATAGGCAGCACCACAGTGCAGCAAAGAGGGTTGGCCTGCCTAGGTGAATACCTAAGGCCCCACCCCCTTACATCATATCAGCGGTGCCAAGACAAAAAAATATGGCCCAAATGAAAGAATAGAGTAAAGCCTCAGAAAGAAAGCTAAGTGAGGAGGAGATAGCCAACCTATCTGATGGAGAATTTAAAGCCCTGGTAATCAAGATGCTCATAGATCTGATTGACCTTGGTCAAAAAATGAAAAAACAAATGAAGGATACCCAAAATGAAATAAAGCAGAATGTTCAGGGAACCAACAATGACAGGAAGGATACTAGGACTCAAGGCAATGATTTGGAACAAAAGGAGGAAATAAACATCCATCCAGAACAAAATGAAGAGACAGGAATTCATAAAAGTGAGGAGACTTTTACAAACCTCTGGGACAACCTGAAACGTTCCAATATCCAAATTATAGGGGTACCAGGAGGAGAAGAGGAAGACCAAGAAACTGAAAACTTATTTGAACAAATAATGAAGGAAAACTTCCCCAATCTGGCAAAGGAAACAGACTTCCAGGAAGTCCAGGAAGCCCAGAGAGTCCCAAAGAAGTTGGACCCAAAGAGGAACACACCAAGGCACATCATAATTACATTAGCCAACATTAAATATAAAGAGAGAACCTAAAAGCAGCATGAGGAAAGGACAGAGTTACCTACAAAAGAGTGCCCATTAGACTATCAGCTGATTTCTCAAAAGAAACCTTGCAGGCAAGATGGGGCTGGACAGAAGTATTTGAAGTCATAAAAAGCAAGGATCTACATCCAAGATGACTCTACCCACCAAAGCTTTCATTTAGAATGGAAGGGCAGATAAAGTGCTTCTCAGATAAGGTCAAGTTAAAGGAGTTCATCATCACTAAGCCCTTATTATATGAAATGTGAAAGGGACTTATCTAAGAAAAAGAAGATGAAAAATACGGACAGTAAAATGACAGCAAATTCACAACTATCAACAAATGAACCTAAAAGAAAAGATAAATAATGAAAACAAAAGCTAAGTGAATGACCAGAACAGGAACAGAATCAGAGAAATGGACATCACATGGAGGGTTTTCAGTGGGGAGGGGGACAGGAGGAATAAGGGAGAAAAGGTGCAGGGAAGAAGAAGCATGGTTAGTAAGCATAAGGTAGATGGGGAGAGATAAAAATATGGGAAACAGAGGACTCAAGAACTTATATGTACAACCCATGGATGTGAACTTAGTGGGGTGGGGGGAATGCTGGAGGGTTGGGGGGCTGGATGTAGAGGGGCTAGAGGGGGAAAATTGAGGAAAACTGTAATAGTATAATCAATAAAAATATTTTTAAAAAACTTTACCTCCTTGGAAAAAATAATAATAATTTAAATTGGTAGAAATTATGTCAACATCCTTTAAGAAGGGCTAATAAAATGTAAAGTTAATATGTCTATTCTTTCAACATTTATTGAATGTCCAAAATGATGGCAGGAATGATTCAGATGAAACAAAACAAAACAAATACTCAAGAAATAAAGATGTAGTTCTCGACCTTAGGAAACAAATGGAGGATGGCGGCAAGGAAACCAAATAAATTAATAAAAGTGACTGAAACCTTTCCAATGGCTTGCTCATTCACATGAACAAAGTATTTTGTTTCAGGCATTAATAGGAAATTACAGATACATAGTTTAAAAATTAAACATGTGCTCATTTCAGTTCCCTATTTTCTCAACTCTCCTCCCCTCCCACCTGACCTTTCTTGTTTTTTTCCCTCAGAATCCTTCACTCTCTGTCACCTTCCCCCACCTACAGTTCAGCTCTAGAATTTCCTAAAAGGGGTCTCCCATATTATTATTCAGTTCTCTCTTGTTTAAGGGATAGGACTTAATGTTTATATTTTAAACTCATTATGAGACTCATCATCAATTGTAAAAAGTCAGCTTATATACCATGATATATGGTTTATTCCTTCTTGCTGGAGAACATATTAATTTCTACCTTTAAAATCATCCGTAGGTAGAAAAATGCTAATGAGTATTGTTAGAAAAGTAGAATTATAAATGTCTTAATGGACACAGTTAAAAATTGGAGTCCCCATTCATCACTGGTGTGTTGTGTAGCCAACTAGCTTACAGGGTCTCCTCTATTTTATCTTTGAAATAATTTACTATTACAGGGCACATCGCACATACAACTTTTTTCTATAAAATAAGTCAATAGATAAGGCTCTTATTTTTACTTTACTATTAAGGAAATAAAAAACAAAAGCAAAAACCCAAAACAGGATCTCCAATACATGGGACATTTTTGGTAGATGCTAAGACCAAGAAAAGGAGACTTGGACTGGCCCTAGAGGGGTCAGAAGGCCTTCTATACACATTTTTCTTTACCACGAAAACCTGTAATTTGAAGGAATGTAAAGGAGGGAAATATTCTGCTTTCCTTCAAAAATGACTTGTGCTTCCTCATATAGGCAAAATAAACCCTTAAGAAAGCCGCAGACGCAGTCTTCATTTGAAGTGTCACTGATAAACATTTCCAGGCTGGCAAGAATTTTTTTCAAGGCATTTAAAAACCATCTATCACAAATAAATAAATAAATAAATAAATAAATAAATAAATAAATCCCATCTACCCTAACAAAAGAAAAATGTGGTTTTTTTCAGGTCACTTCATCGTACCTGATGATGAATATGTTTTTAATTAAAGCCTGGGCACAAAATTGGGCTTACTGAGAGTCACTGTGATCACTCCCCAGAGACACCCACCATCAGTGGTACTGATGCTAATTCTTGACACCCCAAGGCCACACTGTGTATTCAGTGGTTAGAAGGGTGATTTCTGAGGCCTGGCAGCTGTTGGTGTGAAAGCTATTGTGTGGGAAACAAAAGCCATTCTGTCCTGTTCCCCAGCTGCCTTTGTATCATTGATACAGGAACTGTTTCCGAAATAGGGTATGATTATTTACCAGGGAATTTCATTAATGCCCATACAGTTCTGGACAGCAGAAGGGAATGTCTGTACATAGCTCCTATGGAAAGAATCTTGGGCTCTGACCTCTGTTAAGATGTTTGCATTTTAATTCTGTTAATTATACCCACAATTAGATGCCATCATACCAACAGCTATGCTTCCTAACTTCCTTTCCCTAAACCACCAGACCCAAGGCTGGCTAGAGTGAATTTGCTGCCAGCCTGCTTGTCTTGGAAATTAATCAGAACACAGTATGTAGTAGCACCAACATGTACCAGTATTAGCTAGTTTTCTCTCAGAATTCCTTATTGACCTGACCTGGGAAATTCTCATAGAGTAGATCAGAGTGATAGTTATTTGAAGAGCAGATACTTTTCACCCAAATGGTATATGAGTATTCATTATTATTACTATTTAGAAAAAGTACCAGTTTACAAGATTTTCAGTGCATATAAAAGAAGCAAACTGATCTAACCAATCAAGGAAATGTAGTGGGTGGTGTCATTCTCCCCAGCCATTCCTCCCTCCATCCCTGGGCTGTACCCTTGCTGTGTGACTTTGAGGTTCCTCTCACTATAGGTGAATCTACTTCCCCATCTCATGGAATTTGGGCTTAGCCACATAACTTTTGCTTTGACTAAACTGAAGAAGTATTGCTTCTCATTTTTCACACTTCTACCATTGCCTTGAGAAGAACACTCCCCAGCTATCACCCATCAAGAAAGATAAGAGAGGTATGAGGCCAATCTGAAACCTGCAGGTTGGAGCCAAACCCAGGTGAATCCAGCCTACTTCCAACTGACCTAGTATTGCATGAGTGAGAATAGATGACAGTTGTTAAGCCAATGCTTAAATGTTTTAGGATGGTTTGTTATGCAGCACTATTGTGGCAATAGCTGACTGATATTTATTGCTCATGTAACTGATGAGTCCAAAGGTAGTGTGGACTTCAGGTAGTGAAAAGAATTCCTATTCTATTTCTCTGTGATTCTCTTGAGACTTCAACTCAGGATGGTTTCCTTCTTGCTGGTATGTTGACTATATCATTTCAGGCTTCACATCTGTACCCAGTGACATCTTATAGGCAAAAGGTTTCTCTTCTCTTCTCCAACCAACATACAAAAGTCCTGAGCTTCACTATGATTAGGTCAAAGTAGATCATGTGTCTGTCCTGGGCCAATTGTTGAGCATGGAGTTGTGGGATTAGTTGACTTGGTTTATGTCAATCAGAGTCCTCTCTTAAAGATGGGAGTGGGCTCAATCTCTTCCAAAATCCATGGTGTGTTTCATTAAAGATGGGAGTGGGCTCAATCTCTTCCAAAATCTATGGTGTGCTGCATTAAAGATGGGAGTAGGGATGGAACAGATGCTGAGAGACATGAGGAGTGTTAATTATGGAGTCTAAAATCTCCAAACTTTGTTTTTAATTTCTATTCATAAATTATTTTGCTCAAGACATTTTTCTACCTCTATGTTGCTAGACTAGCTAGAGCTAGAGAGAGGGGATTTATTTTCTAGAGTTAACCTGTTACGTGGGAAATGGCAAAGCATGTGGCCATACCCATGCCAGTTGTAAAGTGACATGGAAGCTGAGAGCCCAGCTTTACATAGGATTTTACCATTAGCTCTTCTTGGATCACAGGATTTTAAGAAAATTAAAAATAGTTTTGGTTTGGCTTAATAGAATTGAAAGATGTCTGACCTGAGGATGTTACTGCTGATGTAATGACAATTTAACCAAGTGGGGTACTTTCATAACGATGTCATTCCACTGGCTTCTGGCCTCCATTGTTTCTGATGAGAAGTCAGCTATAATTCTTGTTTTATTGTCTAGATACATAGTAAGCATCAGATAAAAAAAGCGTGTTGAATTAATGAATTAAAAACAGAAACAAACTCTCTGACAGTCTAATGTTTTTTCAAGAATATCCCACCACCTCTTTGAAAAACCTTCCTTTGTACATTTAATGCCTCCTCCCTCCCCCCGTTGACACCAAGCTTCAACAGGAATGTGAGTTAAACAAATTATCAATCCAGATAATTTTTACAAACATGAGCATTAATGTGATCATTAGTTACATTTTGTGCTTCTAAGAGTCCTCCCTGAACAACCTTTATCATCCAACATCTTTTTTTCATTTAAAAGTATTTATATGTCGTTCTATAAACATTACTGAACACCTGCTGTGCACAAGGTGCTATGTTAAGTAAAGGATGGAAAATTGAATAAAAGGTAATGTTTGACTTCAAGTACTCAACTTGTTCAGGTTTCAAAAAAAACTTGGACAGTGAGAAACACTTGGGACCTTTCGTGAAACCCTATATCCTCAGAAAGCAGTGTTTGTCTTCTTGTGGGATTATTTATCTTATTGTCTCTAATCATAAAGCACCTCAGTTCTATATATGAAACATCTATCAACATTAGGACAAAAATAATCTAAACCAAGAATTTTGATCTGAACCAGCCTAGGTATGATGTATATTTCTGTATTCTTACATTAATGTCTTAGAAATACCTCCCCATGAATTTCACCATGGCTGTGCATTTGCACTATTCAGTTTGATTTGCTGATAATGTGCTAGTTAAATAATTCCACATAATTTCCTATTTGAGAATATAGATTCAGCTACATTTTCTTCAAGTCCCTCTTTTTGTATTTTTTTTCCAGTTCAGTTATGCCTTGAACCATACAAACAGAAAACTAACGCTGGAACCTAAAATAACTGTCAGTGCCAGGATTGTTGTGGTTGGCGCATCCAGTGTTGGAATTTCCTTCCTGGAGACATTGGTATTTTGGTGAGTTTTTTACTTTATTCATTTATTTTTAAAGGGGCCTTCTCTTCCTCACCTGAGAGGGTCACTTGAAAAGACAGACCTGAGTTTATCACCCCACCCACCTTGAAATAGTCTAGACCAGAGAGAGATTGGCAAACTGTAGCCCCCAGGTCAAATCTGGCTGGTTGTCTACCTGCTTTTAGAAATAAAGCTTTATTGGGTCACAGACATATTTATTTACTTATGTGGTATTTGCGACTGTTTTCTTGATACAACAGCGGATTTGGGTAGCTGCAACAGAGACTATATGGCTTTTGGTGTCTAAAATATGTACACTCTCATCCTTCCCAGAACAAGTTAGCCAACCCCTATTCCATACTTGCGTTTCTTTTGTTGGCCAGCTCATGGGCACCATATGGAGCATCTGTTACAGATGTAGCTGTCCAGACCCCACACCAGATATACTGAATCAGATGTACTGAATCAGAAACTCCCAAGGGAGTTTCTGGGAACCTGTGCGTTAACAGGTGCTCCATATAATCAGGCTAGTTTGGGAACCAGTTTTGACTTTACCCATCACAAACAGGCTTGCAGAAATGACAGGCAGGCCAGGACCTTTCTTTCAACCCCTGCATTTTGGGTGCCAGGGAACAAAGTAAAACCCTGCAGGAAAGACTGACACTTGCAATTCTGTTTGATGCTGTTTTCTATTAATCTCAAAGCACTAAACAGGTTTCCTTTCAGAGCCTGTTTTCTTGATAGGTGGTTCTTGAGGATTCTCAACTTCCTCTGGCTAGCTCTCCATACACTCACTGAATCTCAGCACCTCCTTCACAGGAAGAGCCCTGGGCTATTGTCCAAGAATTTGGCTTCATACCTGACATCACTATCACCTCATATCGAACCCTAGATGTATTGCTTATCATCTCTCAAATTCGGTTTCCTCATTTATTTTTAAAAGTTTCATAGATATTTTTAAAGACCCTGACTTTGCAGAACTACAGATGGATGAATTAAAAGAATTCAGTTTTTTCCAAATCTCTTGTTCAGGTTTACATGAGAAACTTTAGCTACTGTTTAAAACTACAAGTGCTAAGAGGCAAGCAGAAGATGGGTAAAAGTGGCCCCACCATGATTCTTCCAGAAGCCAGCAAAACTGTCAGGGGTCAGACAAGGAAAGGGATGGAGGAAATGCTCCCAAAGGTGCTTATGCTTGGTTGATACAGAAATGAACTAATCCCACATGGTTATTTTGCTCATATGATATTATGATATCATATGATATATGATATCATATTTCACTTTCCAGCCAATTTGTTCAGTTGTTTGGAACACACCCTTAGTTGACTAGAATTAAGTTGAATGTCATTACTTAGATTAGTAACAGAGTTCATAGGACTTAAATATTGCAGTCAGTCTACAGGGATCTTTCATTGCAAGAAGGAAATAAAAGCACCCAGAAGTATCCATTTTCCTCTGTGTGCCACATCATAGTTTGAGGGTTTCATTTGTTCTGATGGATCTCTTTTTTGAAAAAAATTATATAATAATTTTACTCTTTGTACAGGTTGTTTGCATACAGAGCATTCATAACATTAAACATGAATTTTAAAGATTGTATTTAATGTTTTGTTGCTTAATTTCATTTATAATACATATCTTTTGAAAAAAAAGCCTTATTCGAGAATTCCTCACATCTTGTGAGGATAAAGTAAAAGCAAAATATCATCTTTTCCATGTCAGAACTTCATGTGGTGGAAAAACTTCAAAATCATGTGTGACAACCTTAATAATAAATCATCTTCAGATCAAACTTTATAATGATTATAAAGAATTCAAAGAAAAGAAATTTTAGAGAAAAATGAGAAGCCACCCAAATGTCATATTCTTCCACTGATCTTAATGGAAAGTATTTGGTACTGAAAATGCACACTCTAGTGGGCACAGGAGTCTAGCTGCTGACAGTGCTGGGAAATCCATATTCTTATCTTACATCAGGTTGTCAAAAATTTGTTAATAAAATTGTTACTGTGAAAATCCTTACTGATAAAATTTCAGAATTATCCTTGTATCCCTTAAGTTTATTCTATGATAATAATATTCAGCTTTTGCTTTGGCTTTCACTGAACATGGCTGTCATTAATGTGTGTTCTGTATACCTCTATTATCCAGAATATAGAAATCAGTGTTATAAAACAGTAAGAAGGATTCATAAGCTAATGGAAAAAATGAGTAACAGATATAAACAGGCAAATCACAGAAAAGGAAACCCAGATATGATATGCAATTTTACTAGCAGTTAGAAAACATAAATTAAACAGTATTGAGATACCATTTTCATACTTGTCAGAGTAGAAAATTTTAAAATTCTGAAAATACCACATTGACATTGGCAAGAATGTTAGAATAACTGAGATTTTCATATACTGCTGGTTGGAGTATATATTGATACTACCTTAAAGAGAAGATTAGAATTTTGTTGCTTTTTTTTGTTTGTTTCTTTCCTTCTCACAGGTTTTCTGATGGGTCTCTTTATCTAAGACTGTGAACAGTGAGTTGTTTACAACCATTTTTGAAGGACAGATTATCAGGGTGGAGTTGTGAAATTATAGTAGTTAAGAACTTATCATAAACAGGTTTTCAATCTTTTTTTTAATTTTGAGAGATATTTATTAAAGCTGAAGACAGTGAAACAGAGGAAGGACTTGGGATAGAAGAAGAAGCAGGAGAGAGCCTAAGCGGTGCTCTGCTTTGGCTCCCTAGAAACACTACAGGAAAAAAGTAAGCCTAGGTGTGGCTGCTGTTGGCTCACTGAAAAGTCAGAGAAAAGGAGCCTTGGAGACAGGTTCAGGGGATTAGCCAAGGACAAGCTGCCACTGTTCACTGCTCCCCTGGTTGCAAATCTCCTGGGGATCCTTAGAACTTAGGGATAAAAAGCATACCTGAGAGAGAAGACAGGCGTGGGCATGCTCTGGGAAGGGAGAGTGCCAACAGATCTTAAATCTTGTTTAGCTAAAGCCCTGGCCAGGTAGTTGAGTTGGTTAGAATATAGTTCTGATACCAAGACTGTGGTTTCAATCCCTGGTTAGGGCACATACAAGAATCAACCAATGAATACATAAGTGGGTCAGCAAATTCTATCTATCTTATCTATCTATCTATCTATCTCAAATCAATTTAAAAAATCTTAACTTAGCTGTATACTTAGTCACTATGTTTTGTTTAAGTGACTTCATTAATACAAGTACATATAATTTTCTTTTTGTGGGATTAACTAAGATTTACTAAAGACACATATAAATTTTATATTAGTACTTGTTTGATTAAACTCGTCAATTAGGCAGACTTTTTAAAAGCATTTTAAAGCACTCATAATTCTCTATCATCATTACATAGATTATGTGCACTAAAAATAGACTGGTATCAGTTTATGGATCTCTAATTCTTAAGAGAGGAAATAGTTTTCTCATTATTTTCTCTAATTATTTTAAATTAGCAATCTCTATAATAACCTACTGCACATTTTACTTTGCCAGCTTAACTGCCATTTGAACTAAAGTTTATAAATAATTTGAGCTGGAATGAAACTGAAGAAACACAGTTTTCACCAAAAACTGATCCCCAGTGAAGATAAAAATCGATGTTTTGGAGGCAAGATTCAGAAAAATCTCCTTCCTATGCTCTAGCACTGGGTTATCTATGTCAGCTGGGGCACCACAGCTCCTGGAAAATTTGAGACCCTGTACAGCAATCGCTTTTTCCAGAAAGTCTGGTAGTTATGTCATCTGGTGACAAAAGAGACACAACTCTTTGTTCTCACTGGAATGCAAAAAAAAAAAAAAAAATTACAAAATGCATTTGGTCTCATGACTTCAAAGGGCACCGATTCATCTTTGTGTAAATCCTGTGCCCTTGTCATATCCTTCTTTCCCCGAGTGCCAAGTTGATACTGGGAAGCTGATGCGCTTATCCAAAATCACCAACTAATAATTAGAATGTGGGAAGAGAATATTCAGGATGATTTTTTAATACAATATTTTATTGGGTCCTCAGCTGCTATTATCCACAGTTACATCTACACAGACACACCTTCTTTTCTTGGTTGTCAGGCCTATAAGTCACCCAGCATTATTTTCTTGTCCCTGTAAGGGCAAGGCCTCTCAGGACCTCCCTTATCAGTAACGTGTGACAAATATTTTCCTGCAGACACACACTGGCATCCCTTGAGGTTCTCATCTTCCTGGTCCTGATGAATCTTATAGCCTTGGACTGAGTGGCAGGCCTGCCTTTAAAGCCTTCTGCTATCTCCATCAATCCTTCCAAGGCCACTGGCTAGCAGATGGAAAAGGAAAGGGCTGAAGGGGAATTCAGGCTGGAATGAGTCTTAAATAATTTGCTCCCTTCTCCCTTATACAGGTTTTGTGCATTTGTATACTGAGGGTGCTATGCCCAAGCAACTCCAAGGGGAGATATTTCAGATCCCAACACCCCACCCTGTGGCCAGTGTAAGCTCTAGCTGCAGATGCATCCTGACCTTCTTTTCCCATCGTGTGTCCTGCCAGATTGTGGGCCCCTATGGTAGGACCAGAAGCTGAGCAGGGGAAGGATGACAGGTGCAGGCCAGGGGAGGAGCATTCTTGGAGAGGAGAAACCCCCATTCATCTGATGGTGTAGAGGGTAGTGAACTGGAGGGAAAAGGCAAAAATGTCCTAAGACATTTTTATATGAATTATCCATGTTCTTCTTCATGTGCAAGACATTCAAATGATGGACCTGAACTGTTTTCAAAGTATGGTTCTTTTTGTATTGTTGTTTTGTTTGGTTTATTTTAATTGTTGTTCTTGTACAGTTTTCTGTCTTTTACTCCCATTCCAGCCCACCACCCCAACCCTCCCCAGCTCCCTCCCATTTCCACCCCCCTAGTTTTTGTCCATGTGTCCTTTATACTTGTTCCTGTAAACCCTTCCCCTTTTCCCCTGAAATTCCCTCCCCTCTCCCCTCTAGTGACTGTCAGCCTGTTCTCAATTTCAGTATCTTTGGTTATATTTTGCTTGTTTGTTTGTTTTGTTGATGAGGTTCCTGTTAAAGGTGAGATCCTATGGTATTTGTCGTTCACCTCCGGGCTTATTTCACTTAGCATAATGCTAGCAGTTCCATCCAGGCTGTTGCAAAGGGTAGGAGCTCCTTCTTTCTTTCTGCTGCATAGAATTCCATTGTGTAAATGTACCATAGTTTCTTGATCCATTCATTTACTAATGGACACCTAGGTTGCTTCCAACACTTGGCAATTGTAAATTGTGCTGCTATGAACATTGGGGTGCATAGGTTCTTTTGGATTGATGTTTCAGGATTCTTAGGATATAATGCTAGCAGTGGAATTCCTGGGTCAAAAGGTAGATCCAATTTTGATGAGGTCCCATTTGTTTATTCTATCCTTTATGTCCATTGCTTTAGGGGGCATATCAGTAAAAATGTTGCTGCATGAAATATCTGAGATTTTCCTGCCTATGTTCTCCTGTAGCAATTTAGTGGTGTCATGCTTATATTTAAATCTTTTATCCACCTTGAATTTATTTTTGTGTATGGTGTAAGTTGGTGCTTGAATATTATTTTTTTGCACGTAGCTGTCTAGTTCTCCCAACACCACTTGTTGAAGAGGCTATTTTTACTCCATTTTATGTTGCTGCCCTCTTGGTTGAATATTAATTGACTATAAAGACTTGCATTTATTTCTGGGCTCTCTATTCTATTCCACTGGTCCATGTGCCTGTTTTTGTGCCAGTACCAGGCTCTTTTCATTACAGTGGCCTTGTAATACAGTTTGGTGTCAGGCATTGTGATCCCTCCTGCTTTGCTCTTCTTTCCCAAAATTGCTGCAGCTATTTGAGGTCATTTATTGTTCCATATAAATTTTTGAAGTGTTTGTTATATGTCTGTGAAATATGCCATTGGTACTTTAATAGGTATTGCACTGAATCTGTACATTGCTTTGGGTAGTATGGACATTTTGATGGTGTTCATTCTTCCAATCCATGAACACGGTATATGTTTCCATTTGTTTGTGTCTTCCTTGATTTCTTTCTTCAGTGTTGCGTAGTTTTCTGCATACAAGTCTTTTACCTCCTTGGTTAGGTTTATTCCTAGGCACTTTATTTTTCTTTTTGCTATATCAAATGGGATTTTTTCCTTGACTTCTGCTTCTGCTCTTTCATTGTTGGTATACAAAAATGCCTTTGATTTCTGAATATTGACTTTGTATCCTGCTGTTTGGCCAAATTCATTTATTAGATCAGGCAGCTTTTTGGCCCAGTCTGTAGGATTTTCTATGTACACTATCATGTCATCTGAAAACAATGATAGTTTTGTTTCCTCCTTTCCAATTTGGATGCATTTTCTTTTCTTTTCTTGTCTAACTGCTGTAGCTAATACTTCCAATACTATATTGAGTAGAAGAGGTGAAAGTGGACATCCTTGTCTTGTTCCTGATCTTAGTGGAAAAGATTTTAGTTTTTGCCCATTGAGTATGATGTTGGCTGTAGGTCTCTCATATATGGCCTTTATTATGTTGAGGAATGCTCCCACTATTCCAACTTTGCTGAGAGTTTTTATCATAAATAGGTATTGTACCTTATCAAATGCTTTTTCTGCATCTATTGATATGATCATGTGATTTTTGTCTTTGCTTTTGTTTATGTGATGTATTACATTTACTGATTTGTGAATGCTGAACCATCCTTACATCCCTTGGATGAATCCCCCTTGGTCATGCTGTATGATTTTTTTAATGTATCGTTGGATGCGGTTTGCCAATATTTTGTTGAGGATTTTAGCATCAATGTTCATCAGTGATATTGGTCTGAAGTTTTCTTTCCTTGTTTTGTCTTTATCTGGTTTTGGGATTAGGATGATGCTGGCTTCAGAAAAGGAGTTTGGGAGTCTTCCATCATTTTGGATTTTATTGAATAGTCTGTGAAGGATAGGGGTTAGCTCTTCCTTAAATGCTTTGTAAAATTCTCCTGTGAATCCATCTGGTCCAGGGTTTTTGTGTTTCGGGAGTTTTTTGATTAATGCTACTATTTCATCTGATGTTATTGCCCTGTTCAGGCTTTCTGCTGCTTCTTCATTGAGTTTTGGGAGATTATATTTTTCTAGAAACTTGACCATTTCACCTAGGTTTTCAGATTTCTTGGCATACAGTTCTTCATAGTAATTTCTTACAATCCTTTGTATTTCTGTGGTGTCAGTTGTAATCTCTCCTCTTTCATTTCTGATTGTATTTATTTGGGTCCTCTCTCTTTTTTTCTTGATGAGCTTGCTTAAAGGCTTGTCAATTTTATTTATCTTTTCCAAGAACCAGCTCCTGGATTCATTGATCCTTAGCATTGTTCTTTTAGTCTCTATGTCATTTAATTCTGCTCCCATCTTGGTTATTTCCTTCCTTCTCCTTGCTCTGGGCTGTCTTTGTTGTTGTTCCTCGAGTTCTTGTAGGAGTAGGATTAAGTTGTTTGTTTGAGATGTTTCTATCTTTTTTAGGTAGGTCTGTATCGCTATGAACTTCCCACTGAGGACTGCCTTCACTGTGTCCCATAAGTTTTGGGTCGTTACGAGTTCATTTTGTTTGTTTCCAGAAACTTTTTGATTTCCCCCCTAATTTCATTCTTGACCCATTCATTGTTTAATAACATGCTATTCAATCTCCATGATTTTGAGGGTTTTGGTTTTTCCCCTTGGGGTTGGTTTCTAGTTTCAGTCCCTTGTGATTGGAGAAAATGCTTGGTATGATTTCAATTTTCCTGAATTTGTTGAGGCTAGTTTTGTGTCCTATCATGCGGTCTGTCTTTGAAAATGTTCCATGTGCGTTTGAAAAAAAATGTGTATTTAGTTTCTTTGGGATGAAGGGCTCTATATATATCAGTTAAGTCCATTTCATCTAGAGTGTTGTTCAATGCCTCCACATCTTTGTTGACATTTTGTTTGGATGATCTGTCCATTTTTGACAGTGGGGTGTTAAAATCCCCTACTATAATTCTGTTGCTGTCAATATCTTTCTTGAAGTCCTCTAAGATTTTCTTGCTGTATTTAGGTGCTCCTATGTTGGGTGTGTATATATTTACAATGTTTATGTCTTCCTGGTGGATTCTTCCCTTGAGTATTATGAAGTGACCTTCTGGGTCTCTCTTTATGGCTCTTCTTTTGAAGTCTATTTTGTCTGATATGAGTATTGCTACCCCGGCTTTTTTTTTCCTGTCCATTTGCTTGGAAAATTTGTTACCAGCCCTTCACTTTGAGTCTGTGTAGGTCTTTTGTCCTGAGGCGAGTCTCTTGTAGGCAGCATATGTGTGGGTCATGCTTTGTTATCCATTCAGCTCTTCTATGTCTTTTGGTTGGAGCATTTAATCCATTTATGTTTAAGGTTATTATTGATAGGTACTTATTCATTGCCATTTTTGTATCTGTGTTCCCCCCTCCTCTTTTTTCCTTCCTTTCCTTAAAGTAGTCCCTTTAGTATCTCTTGCAGAACTGGTTTGTTAGAGATGTATTCTTTTCGACTTCTTTTGTCTAGGAAGCTCCTTCTGTGGCCTTCTATCTTTATTAAAAGCCTTTCTGGGTAAAGTAGTCTTGGTTGCAGGACTTTGGTTCTCATTGCTTGGAGCACTTCTTGCCATTTTCTTCTGGCTTGGAGCATTTCCATTGAGAAGTCAGCTACTAACCTTATCGGGGGTCCCTTTTATGTTACTTCCTTTTTCTCCAGTGCTGCTTTTAACAATCTCTTTGTCTTGGAATTTTGCCATTTTAATTAAGACATGTCTTGAAGTGGGTCTCTTTGGGTTCCTCTTGATTGGGACTCTCTGTGTTTCCTGGATTTGTGTGACTTTTTCTCTCATCAAATTAGGGAAGTTTTCCATGATTACTTTTTCAAATACGTTTTCTATCCCTTGGTCGTCTTCTTCTCCTTCTGGTATCCCTATTATACAGATATTGTTATGTTTCATATTGTCCTGCACTTCTCTTAATCCCTCTTCATTCTTTCTGAGCTTCATTTACTTTTCTTGCTCTTTCTGGTTTTTTTTTTTTTTCTACTTGGTCCTCAAACTTGCTGATCTAATCTTCTGCTTCATTAATTCTGCTTTTCATTCCTTCTACTGTGTTCTTCAGGTCAGAATTTGTATTCTTCATTTCCTCTTGTCCCTTGTTGATAGTTTCTATTTCCTTTTTCATGTTGATATATTTTGCAGTGAGTTCATCGTAGCTTCCCTGTAGTTTCTGGTAGCTCATTGAGAACTCATGGAACTTCCTGACAAGCATTGCTTTGAACTCAACATCTGATAATTGAGTTGCTTCTGTTTCATTTAGTATTCTTTCTGGGGCTTCCTCCTTTTCTTTCATTTGGGGATTGTTTCTTTCTTTTCCCATTTTTTGTGAGACTCTTCTTGTTAGCCTCAGCTTCTTAAATTGATTTGTTCTGGCTCCCCAGATTTATGGTATGAACTTCTGTGGTAGAATAATTGTGAGATTCAGTGGTGCAGTCCCCTTCAGGTATCCTGGTGTTCACAGTTTCCATTGTCTTAGCTGTTGGAATGCCCCCTCATTGGGACCAACTCTGGTTTTTTCAGTTTCAGGGGTTTTTTCTTCTCTTTCTTTTTGTCTCACTCGTGGGTATTTAAAAAGAGAAAAGAGGAAGAAAAAAATGAAAAAAGAAGAAAGAGAAAAGAGGAAGGAAGAAAAGATAAAATTGAAAAGAAAAGAAAAAGGAATAGAACAAGAAAGAAGTAAGAGAAGCAAACGAAGTTGAGGGGTAAAAAAGATAAAAATTAAAAAAATAATTTTAAAAATAATTTTAAAAAGGAAATAAATAATAATAAAAAAAAAAAACCTTTGCTGTTTTCAAACTTACCAAGCTGATTTTTCTGGTTTTGCTGGCTGCAAGATCTGAGGGGTGATGGTATCACTTTTCTCCCTGTTCAGCACTTTATCTTTGGGCTACTCTCCCCAGAGCTAGCCTGGTGCCCCTCCGCACAGGGCCTTGGGCATATGTTCTGAACCTCCTGGGGAGTGCGCACTTTCCCTAGTTTATGGGTGTGAGCTCAGGTCTCCTATGAGGTGTGAGCCTACCCCAAGTTTTCGGGTGTGGTTTCCAGATTTCCTGCTTTGCATGCACTCACCCTAATTTCTCAGGAGTGAGCTCCAGGTTTCCCATGGATCATGTGTACTCCCTGGGTTCACATGCATGGGCTCTGGTTCTCCCATGGATCGCTCGCATTCCCTGGGTTCCCAGCATGGGCTCCGGATCTCCGTTCACACCTGGGCACCTATGGCTGCACAGCCATCTGAGGTTGCTCGCAGGGGTGCCTATGGTCACAAAGCCATCTCTGGTGGCGCGGGTGCCTCCCAGCATACGAGCTTCGGTGTGCACTCCTCCCAGGGCTATGAGTGGGTGCTCACATCCCAGTGTGTTTGCCACTCAGACCTTAACTCCTCTCTGTGAGACTTCAAGCAACCAGGTCTCTCCCAGTGCTGCTGAAACCTTGTTTGGCTGGGCAGGGAGCAGTTGAATAGCTCCCTCCCTAGAATCCTGTGGCAGGCCTGGGAAGTGCTGGCCCGGGGCCTCAGCCGTCCTGGTCTCCGCGCTGATCCCTGGGCTCTTATTGTTCTGAAGTACTCTCCTTACCATCTGGTTTTTCAATGTCCACTACAATTTTCGATATCCTATTTTCAAATATGCTGTGTTTCTGTTGGTTGTTTGCTCTGTTCATCCATAGATCAGTCAGGTTTTTCTCCCGTGTGTAGGGGGAAGTGGAATCTGCTCCCTCCTACCGTGCCACCATCTTCCTTCTGAGGAGTCAGTCCAGATCCAAAGTATGGTTCTTATGGCTGATAATTTGCTGTCCTTTAGCTGTCTGGTTCTTTGTAACTGAAAGTTCTTGGTTTGGACAACATTAGCATTCCATGTATATTATCCTTCACAGTATACCTATTAATAAGACTCCTTTAAAACCCCAACCTCTGGAAAAAGTAGAAAGAACTTGGCTTTGACCTTTGGATTTCCTCTGCTGCCAACCCCTGCTATGACCGTGCTGGGTGGTCCTATCTCACTGTGCTGGGGGTCACAGCAGGAGACCCTCATGGTCCTGCCACCTCGAAGGTTCTGTCACCCTAGGAACTCCATCAGTTGTATCACAGGTCTAAAGGGAATTACCTATTCTTGGATAAACAGCTAGATCTAGAGCTGAGCTTCAAGCCTCTGAAAGCTCTTTCCAGAAAGCAAGAGGACTTTTTCCATAAAGCATAGGGAGTCATATTTTTATTAGTCACTTTTTACACCAAGTCTAGCCCTGCTAAACTCCCCAAATATAATACATTGAATACTTCAGGCTTTCCACAAAAGTACTCCAAAATCATTTTTAAAAAGAAATATGAGAAAGTGATACCCCAAAATGGCAAGAACCAAGTCTCTGAACTCATATTTTATGACCTTTTCACTCATAGTGTGGTCTGTGGGCCACCAGTATCAGCATTGTCTGGGAGCCCCTTTGAAAGTAGAATCTCAGGCTCTGCCCCAGGCAGTGGCGCAAAGAGAGAGATTCTTTACTGGAATTATACAGAACAGCTTCTTCCTTATCTCTTGGGCATGAACTGGCTGAGCTGAAGCAGTTACTATTTTATTCTTTTTCATCTTGCTCATGTCTATGCTTCCATGTATTATATTTTTTATTCCTAATTATGGAGCAATTTCTTATAATCCATTATTTTAAAATTCTTCCTAATTCAATTCTGATTAAAGAATCTCTTGAAGTACCTGTAATGACACTAGAAAAATGCATCAGTGAATCCTGGGATGACATGACTGAAAGCAGCCCTGGGTAATGTCCCAGTGACCCTTTGTGTGACTAGAGAGAAAGACACTTTGGTTCCAGAAAAGTGCTGGTGGGCCCTGAAGCCCAAGCTCACATTGCCTTCCAGTTTTACCACCAGGATGCATAAAATACTCTCACCAAAAGATGAAGTCTCTGATTTTCAAAGTAGACATTGATCCTTCATCTGGTAACTAAGAATAGCTTGAAATTATAGGGCATGTTTGCAAAGCTACAACTATGGCCAAATGACCATCACTCCTGTTATCAGTCCACACAGGACCATACATATCCGGTGCAGCTGTGGGGCCTGGAAGCAGCCAGCCAAGTGCTTAATTTGGCTTTTTATTTTCACATTTATTTGAAGACAACTGAAACCTTCAGTGTGGCCTGTCACTAACTAGGTGACTAATTAAATAGTTAATGCTTACTTGCTGATCTCAGAGTGAAAGTCCAATTAATAGGTTGGTGAACATCATTGTTCCCTACTATTGGTCTCTGCCACATGAATTGATGGACATTTGCTCTCTGATGGTCATATTGGTACCAGGGCAAATGCAGTGTAATGGCTAGGCCACATGGTATATGTGGTGGTGCTCTCTTCTGTGCCTGGAAGGCAGGCAGAAATCAACAAGGCAGATTGAATCTCACTATATTGTATGTTGGCATCACATGGGACCTGTCAGGGTTTGATGCAGAGTCTATCTTGTGGCTAGGGTGGTGTGGGAGAGGGGACAGCTATGTCAGGCTCAGAAGCCCAGCCTCCTAAGGCAGAAAGACCTGATATTCTGCCACCAGAAAATAATGACCTGGGACTCTTCTTAGTGTTGCTAATCACATTCAGGATTCCTAATCTGATTCCAGTATTTAAATGTAATAAGTGGAAGTATCTCTATTTACTGAAATTGTACATTCCTGCTCAGTTCAGAATAACTTTATCTCCCATTACCCACTTTAGAGATTCCCAGAACAAAAGAAAACATTAGGTATTTTTAGAATCAGCTTATTGCCATTTTTTTCATTATTTTAGATTTTACTTATTATTATTATTATTTTAAATTGGTGTTCTTGTACAGTTTTCTGTCTTTTGCTCCCATTCCAGCCCACCACCCCAGCCCTCCCCACCTCCCTCCCATTTCCAGCCCTGCTAGTTTTTGTCCATGTGTCCTTCATACTTGTTGCTCCAAACCCTTCCCCTTTCCCCCTGAAAATTCCCTCCCCTCTCCCCTCTGGTGACTATCAACCCCTTCTCAATTTCAGTGTCTTTGGTTATATTATGCTTATCTCTTTGTTTTGTTGATGAGGTTCCTGTTAAAGGTGAGATCATATGGTATTTGTCGTTCACTGCCTGGCTAATTTCACTTAGCATAATGCTCTCCAGTTCCATCCATGCTGTTGCAAAGGGTAGGAACTCCTTTCTTTCTGCTGCATAGAATTCCATTGTGTAAATGTACCATAGTTTTTCGATCCATTCATTTAGTGATGGGAACCTAGGTTGCTTCCAACACTTGGCTATTGTAAATTGTGCTGCTATAAACATAGGGGTGCATAGGTTCTTTTGGATTAGTGTTTCAGGGTTCCTAGGATATAATCCTAGCAGTGGAATTGCTCGGTCAAAAGGTAGATCCAATTTTAGTTTTCTTAGAAAATTCCATACTGCTTTCCATAGAGGTTGTACCAGTCTGAAATCCCACCAACAGTGTACTAGGGTCCCCTTTTCTCCACAGCCTCTCTACCACTTGTTGCTTGTTGCTTTGTTTATGATGGCCATTCTGACTGGTGTGAAGTCTTATCTCATTGTGGTTTTAATTAGCATTTCTCTGATAGCTAGTGATGCTGAGCATCTTTTCATATGTCTCTGGGCCCTCTGCATGTCCTCCTTGGAGAAGTGTCTGTTCAAATCCTTTGCCCACTTTTAATTGTTTTTGTCTTCCTGGAGTGGAGTCATGTGAATGCTTTATATACTTTGGAGACCAATCCCTTGTCCAAGGTATCATTTGCAAATATATTTTCCCATATGATTGGTTCTCTTTTCATTTTAATACTGTTTTCTTTAGGCTTGCAGAAGCTTTTTATTTTGATGAGATCCCATGTGTTTATTCTTTCCTTTATGTCCCTTGCTTTAGGGGACATATCAGTAAAAATGTTACTACATGAAATATCTGAGATTTTCCTGCCTATGTTCTCATCTAGAGCTCTAATGGTGTCATGGCTTATATTTAAATCTTTTATCCACCTTGAATTTATTTTTGTGTATGGTGTAAGTTGGTGCTCGAGTTTCATTTTTTTGCATGTAGCTATCCAGTTCTCCCAACACCACTTGTTGAAGAGGCTATTTGTACTCCATTTTATGTTGCTGCTTCCTTTGTCAAATATTAATTGACCATAGAAACTTGGGTTTATTTCTGGGTGCTCTGTTCTATTCTACTGGTCCACGTGCCTGTTTTTGTGCAAGTACCAGGCTGTTTTGATTACAGTGGCCTTGTAATACAATTTGGTTTCAAGTATTGTGATCCCTCCTACTTTGTTCTTCTTTCCCAAAATTGCTGCAGCTATTTGAAGATGTTTATGATTCCATATAAATTTTTGGTTTGTTCTATATCTGTGAAATATACCATTGGTACTTTGAAAGGTATTGCATTGAATCTGTAAATTTCTTTGGGTAATATGGACATTTTAATGATGTTAATTCTTCCAATCCATGAACACGGTATACGTTTCCATTTGTGTGTGTCTTCCTTGATTTCTTTCTTCAGCATTGTGTAGTTTTCTGAGTATAGATCTTTTACTTCTTTGGTTAGGTTTATTCCTAGGTATTCTATTTTTCTTTTTGCTATATCAAATGGGATTTTTTCCTTGACTTCTGCTTCTGCTCTTTCATTGTTAGTATACAAAATGCCTTTGATTTCTGGATATTGACTTCGTATCCTGCTGTTTAGCCAAATTCATGTATTAGGTTGAGCAGCGTTTTGACCGAGTCTCTAGGATTTTCTATGTACACTATCATGTCATCTGCAAACAATGATAGCTTTGTTTCCTCCTTTCCAATTTGGGTGCCTTTTATCTTCTTTTCTTGTCTAATTGCTGTGGATAAGACTTCCAATACCATATTGAATAGAAGAGGTGAAAGTGGACAACCTTGTCTTGTTCCTGATCTTAGTGGAAAAGATTTTAGTTTTTGCCCATTGAGTAGGATGTTGGCTGTAGGTCTCTCATATATGGCCTTTATTATGTTGAGGAATGCTCCCTCAATTCCCACTTTGCTGAGTGTTTTTATCATAAATGGGTGCTGTACCTTATCAAATGCTTTTTCCAAGTCTACTGATATGATCATGTGATTTTTGTCTTTGCTTTTGTTTATGTGATGTATTACATGTACTGATTTGCAAATGTTGAACCATCCTTGCATCCCTGGGATGAATCCCACTTGGTCATGATGCATGATCTTTTTAATGTGTTGTTGGATGTGGTTTGCCAGTATTTTGTTGAGAATTTTAGCACCTATGTTCATCAGTGATATTGGCCTAAAGTTTTCTTTCTTTGTTTTGTCTTTACCTGGTTTTGGGATTAGGATGATGCTGGCTTCATAAAAAGAGTTTGGGAGTCTTCCATCTTCTTGGATTTTTTGGAATAGTCTATGAATGATAGGGGTTAGCTTTTCCTTAAGTGCTTTGTAAAATTCTCCTGTGAAACCATCCGGTCCCGGGCTTTTTTGTGTTGGGAGTTTTTTGATTACTGCTTCTATTTCATCTGCTGTTTTTGGCCTGTTCAGGCTTTCTGCTTTTTCTTCATTGAGTTTTGGGAGATTATATTTTTCTAGAAACTTGTCCCTTTCACCTAGGTTTTCAAATTTCTTGGCATACAGTTCTTCATAGTAATTTCTTACAATCCTTTGTATTTTTGTGGTATCAGTTGTAATCTCTCTTCTTTCATTTCTGATTGTGTTTATTTGGGTCCTCTCTTTTTTTCTTGATGAGCTTGCTTAAAGGCTTGTCAATTTTATTTATCTTTTCCAAGAACCAGCTCCTGGATTCATTGATCCTTAGCATTGTTCTTTTAGTCTCTATGTCATTTAATTCTGCTCTGATCTTGGTTATTTCCTTCCTTCTCCTTGCTCTGGGCTGTCTTTGTTGTTGTTCATCAAGTTCTTGTTGATATAGAGTTAAGTTGTTTGTTTGAGATGTTTCTATCTTTTTTAGTTAGGCCTGTATCACTATGAACTTCTCTCTGAGGACTGCCTTTACTGTGTCCCATAAGTTTTGGGCCATTGTGAGTTCATTTTCATTTGTTTCCAGAAACTTTTTGATTTCTTCCCTAATTTCATTCTTGACCCATTCATTGTTTAATAGCATGCTATTCAATCTCCATGATTTTGAGTGTTTTGGTTTTTCCCCTTGGGGTTGGTTTCTAGTTTCAGTCCCTTGTGATTGAAGAAAATGCTTGGTATGATTTCAATTTTCTTGAGTTTGATGAGGTTAGTTTTATGACCTATCATGTGGTCTATCTTTGAGAATGTTCCATGTGCATTTGAAAAGAATGTGTATTTAGTTTCTTTGGGATGAAGGGCTCTATATATATCAGTTAAGTCCATTTCATCTAGAGTGTTGTTCAATGCCTCCACATCTTTGTTGACATTTTGTTTAGAAGATCTGTCCATTTTTGGCAGTGGGGTGTTAAAATCCCCTACTATAATTCTGTTGCTGTCAATATCTTTCTTGAAGTCCTCTAAGATTTTCTTGATGTATTTAGGTGCTCCTATGTTGGGTGCATATATATTTACAATGTTTATGTCTTCCTGGTGGATTCTTCCCTTGAGTATTATGAAGTGACCTTCTGGGTCTCTCTTTATGGCTCTTCTTTTGAAGTCTATTTTGTCTGATATGAGTATTGCTAC
>PVKU01004265.1:139604-143665 GCA_004027475.1 Anoura caudifer | reverse complement strand
CTGAGAAGGAACAATGGCTCTTGCTCCACTCTCTGCCAGATTTCAGTCACTTCTGCTGCTTCCCCCAAGCAAACTGGACCCCTCTGGTGCTGATTCCTGGGTGGGTGGGCCTGTGCACACTCCAGGACCCTGTGGATCTCCCCAACCAACTCTCCTATGAGGCTGGGACACCCTCCCGGCACCTCAGCCCCTACAAGTATTTTCAATGAGTGCTTTTAGGCTTCACTTCCTGGCACTGGGGCCCTGCATTGCACAGTATGACTTGCTGCCCATTTTCACCTGGTTTATCTGTGCATGAATGCGTGTCCGTGGTCTGCTTGGTCACCTGTGCGCCTGAAGTGACTGCACTCCCAGGACCACACCAGCTTATCCCGCCATGATCCGAGTCCTCCAGCTGTGGACTTCCGGCTGCTGACTCTGCCCCTCTTACCAGTCTGGGTGAATTGTTGTCATACTCCCGCACAATTCAATTTTCTCTCTGTCCTGGTTGGGTTTTCTTTTCTTTTTTTGGTTCTATATTTTTGTTGTCCTTAATTTTGGTTGTGAGAGGAGGCACAGCATGTCCAGCTATGCCTCCATCTTGGCCAGAAGTGTTTTTTTTTTTTTAATTGGTTGTCCTCTTTTTGGTTGTGTAAGGAACCAAGGCATGTGTACCTATGCCTCCATCCTGGCTGGAAATAAAAGCATATATGTTCTTTACCTAATACCTTCCCTGCTTTCATCCAGTGCCCCTACCACCACCTTCCCTCTTACAGCAGTTAGTCATTCCATGGATCCATCCCTCTGACTCTATTTCATTTGTCAGTTTATTTTGTTCATTAGATTCCACATATAAGTGAGATCATGTGGTATTTGTCTTTCTCTGAGTGGCTCATTTCACTTAACATAATAGTTTCCTGGTATATCCATGTTGTCTCAAAAGGTAGAGGTTCTTTCTTTTTTACAGCCATGTAGTATTCCATTGTGTAAAAGTACGACAGCTTTTTTAAAAGATTTTATTTATTTTATCTTTAGAGGGGAAGGGTAGGAGAGAGAAATATCAATGTGTGGTTGCCTCTTGTATGTCCCCTGGCAGGAACTGGCCTGCAACCCAGGCATGTGCCCTGACTGGAAATTGAACCACAATCCTTTGGTTTGTAGGCCCACGCTCAATCCACTGAGCTACACCAGCCAGGGATGTGCAACAGCTTTTTTACCCACTCATCTACTGATGGGTACATGGGCTGTTTTCAGATTGTGGCTATTATAAATAATGCTACTATAAAATAGGGGTGTATATATTCTTTCAAATTATGTTTCAGGATTTTTAGTATATATATGCAGTAATGGGATCACTGGGTCAAAAAGTTTCATTTTTAATTTTTTGAAGAAACTCCATACTGTTTGCCACAGTGGCTGCACCAATCTGCATTCCCACCAACAGTGCATGAGGGCTCTCTTTTCCCTTCATCTTCACCAGTACTTTTTGATTGTTAGGTTATTGATGGTAGCAATTCTGGCAGCTGTGAGGTGATATCTCATTGTGGTTTTAACTTTCATCTCTCTGATGATCGGTGACATTGAGCATCTTTTCATATGACTCTGGGCCCTCTTGTATGTCTTCTTTGGAAAAGTGTCTCTTCAGGTCTCTTGCTCATTTTTTAAAAATGAATTGTTTGTCTTCCTGGTGTTGAGTTGTGTAAGTTCTTTATGCAATTTGGATTTTAACCCTCTATTAGATGCATCATTGACAAATAGGTCCTTCTATACAGTGGGTTCCCTCCTCATTTTGTTTTCAAATTCTTTTTCCTGTGTCTGGTAAAAGTTTATCATAGATACTTAATGCCACTGAATTTTGTATTTTAAAATGGTTAATATGGACTTCCAGCCAAGTTGGAGGCATAGGTAGGTACACTTTGCCTCCTCACACAACCAAAAGAAGGACAACAACAAACTAAAGACAAAAAAAATACTCAGAACTGCCAGAAAAGTGAACTTATGGAACTCTGATAGCCAAGGAGTTAAAGATAAAACACTCATTCATACCAGTAGGAGGGGTGGAGATGGGCAGCCAGGGCAGAGAGGTCATGCCACAAGGTAGTAGCTGGAGGACTGGGTGGGTAAGGTGGCAGTTGGTGGACTGGGTGGCCCCACATTTGCATGTTGAGTGAGACAAGCTGCACAATCCAGGGTTCCAGTGCAGGAAAAGAAAGCCTCAAAATCTCTGGCTATAAAATCCTATGGAAGTTGTGGTGGTGGGAGAAACTCCCAGCTTCATAGGGGAGTTTCTTAGAGAGACCCACAGGGTCCTAGAATGTACACAAAACCATCCACCTGGGAATCAGCACCAGAAGGGCCCAATTTGCTTGTGGGTAGTGGGAGAAGTGACTGAAAGCTGGCTGTGAGCCAAACAAGTGGCATTGTTGCCTCTGGGACCCCTTCCCCACATATACTGCCACAACACAGTGACCTGGGTTGCCCCACCATGGCAAATACCTAAGGCTCCACTCCTTACAATGTAATAGGTGCATTGAGACAAACAAATATGGCTCAAAAGAAAGAACAGTCAAAACTCCAAAAATAGAACTAAGTGATAAAGAGATAGCTAACCTATCAGACGCAGAGCTCAAAACACTGATAATCAGTATGCTCACAGAAATGCTTGAGTATGGTTGAAAAAACAGGAAAAAATGAAGCCTATGCAAAGTGAAATAAAGAAAAATATACAGAAAAACCAACAGTGAAAGGAAGGAAACTGGGACTCAAATCAATGATTTGAGGCAGAAGGAAGAAATAAACATTCAACCAGAGCAGAAAGAAGAAACAAGAATTCAAAAAGATGAGGAGAGCCTGAGGAACCTCTGGGACAACTTTGAATGTTCCAACATGTGAATCATAAGGGTGCCAGAAGGAGAATAGAAAAAGTAAGAAATTGAAAACTTATTTGAAAAAGTAATGAAGGAGAATTTCCCCAATCTGGCAAAGGAAATAGACTTCCAGGAAGTCCAGGAAGCTCAGAGAGTCCCAAAGAATTTGGACCCAAGGAAGCACACAACAAGGCACATCATAATTAAATTACCCAAAGTGAAGGATAAAGAGAGAATTTTAAAAGCAACAATAGGAATGGAGAGAGTTAACTACAAAGGAGTGCCCATAAGACTATCAGATGATTTCTCAAAAGAAACCTTGCAGGCAAGAAGGGGCTGGGAAGAAGTATTTGTAATCATGAAAGGCAAGGAGCCTACATCCAAGATTACTCTATCCAGCAAAGCTATCATTTAGAATGGAAGGGCAGATAAAGTGCTTTCCAGATAAGGTCAAGTAAAAGGAGTTCATCATCACCAAACCCTTATTATATGAAATGTTAAAGCTACTTATCTAAGAAATAGAAGAAAATAAAAAATATGAACAGTAAAATGACAACTAACTCACAACTATCAACAACTGAACCTGAAAAGCAAAAACCAAACTAAGCAAACAACTAGAACAGGAACAGAATCACATAAATGGAGACACATGGAGGATTATCAATGAGGAGGAATAGTGGGGGCAAGGGGGAATAGGTACAGGGAATAAGAAGCATAAATGTTAGGTACAAGATATGGGGGGGTAAGAATAGTATAAGAAATGGAGAAGCTGAAGAACTTACATGTATGACTCATGGACATGAACTAAATGAAGGGGGGATTCTAGAGGGTGGGAGGGTACAGGGCAGAGGAGGATAAAGGGTAGAAAAAAATTGGGCCAACTGTAATGGCATAATGAATAAACTATACTTAAAAAATGCAAAAGTGAAAGCCTTAAGAACTGTCTCTGTTAAATTAGAAGCTTAATCAAGAACTGAGAGTTTTATTTCCTTTTCCTGAAGATTAGAAAAGCCAGGCCCTGAGAAAGTATGAGGCAGATTGCATAAATGAGGAGGGGAAAATGTTTAAGGTGGGATAAGAGAGTGTAGGAAACATGAATGTAGTCTGGTGGGAAGGGTAGATAAATGAAGAGAAAATATTGCTTCCCATTATTGCACCCACTTAGTTTCTTAGACTCAGAGGTTGGTCTTCAGCATGTCGAAGAGCTCATTAATT